>JAWZYV010013014.1:0-266872 GCA_038373885.1 Cheiracanthium punctorium | reverse complement strand
TGTATAACTGTAAAACTTTAACCCGTAGAATTTTGAACTTTTGTTTTTAGATCTATTGTAATATCTAACTGTTTTCAATATCTTTTTTGACAGCAATCGACTGAGAATTTATTTACAGGATTTGCCAAATGACTTTAAATACATTGAGATGTATGAATGCATTCAATTCATTGAAAGCCTGTGGTCAATGACTACTTTGGCTATCCCCAAAATCTCGCAGACTATCTCAAGTTTGTCGGCTTTTGGTGAAATATCGCCAAATAAAGTGTCAGAAGGAAATCTTTCAAATTGAACTCAGCTTGGCGATATCGAAATATTTGGCTAGAAATCGCTAAATCTTACTATTATTGATATTTTATCTCTTTCAAACAAATAAGTTTAGAGGAAATGCGTCGAAAATATTTTTGTTCTAATAGATGTGCAAGGAAGTCATGTGTTGGACACATCAGATTTTTTTAAAAGAGGGATAAAAGAATGTTTCACGATTTGTCAAAATATCTAAAAGTTATGACGGATAGAATTCAAGATGCGACAGTTTTAAAATTATTTTACGAAAAACAATCGCTAAGCAGATGCTTAGTAAAAAAATTCCTAAAAATCGGTAAATCATGTTACGTATTCAGAACAAACTGTTTTTAAAAGAAAATTTCCTCCCCTATCCGATGATACAAATGCCGTTTTGCTCCGAGCGTAATTTCCGTCGTTATTACGAATTAGGTGAGAAAAAATGCCAAAAATCGCATAAAACATAAAATAAAAAAAATTCTAGGTCGGATTTTGAAAAAATCGCTTCGAGGTGCACAACTACATATTTACATCTTCCCGAGTACCAAATTTGGTGTTTCTAGGTGTAGCCGTTTGTCCGTAACGCTGCCGACAGACACACACACACACACACACACACACACACACAGACACCTTCTTTTATAATAAGTACAGAAGACAAGACATTTCATGATCTTAAAATGCGTAGCAAAAAGTTGCACGCGCAAAATTTATTAACTACGTGAAAATATAAAGATTGGGTTGTTCTATAGATTTTGAGTGTGTGTATAGCATAAGTGCTGTTTAGCCAAAAGGGCTTGTTTGATGATTAAAAAGTTTTTTTTATTAGTTTGTTTATTTATTTAACTGTAATCAGCCTTCAGCTTCCTACAAATGGGGGCTCTTTACCGGGATGCATTTACGGACTAACGTTGAGTAATGTTATTGCAGCATTTCAACCATTGAGTAATCCAAGGAACTGTGAGTAGAAATTTTATTATATCTTAAAGGAAGAAGTTTATTAAGAAAATATGTCTTGCTTAACGAAAGCTAAGAAATGTGATTTGTTATCATTATGCGAAGAGTTAGGTATCAATTTTCTGCCAAATATAAAAGTACCTGCGCTTTTAAAGTTAATTAAAGACTCTGAGGATTTTGATGAAGATTTTGTCAAATCTCGCCTTGATGTCGTAAGAGAAGAAAGAGAAATGGCAATCGCAAGAGAGAGGGAAGATAGAGAAATAGCAATCGCAAGAGAGAGGGAAGAAAGAGAAATAGCAATCGCAAGAGAGAGGGAAGAAAGATAATTTGAGTTACGACGGTTATAAATTACTTGTAGACGAGAAACCACAATAGAAAATCCGCTTGAGTCTAATAATGAGAATAGAAAACAAACTCCGCAAAATATTATGACGCGATTCGACGGATCGGGAGATATTAGTATTTATCTAGCACTATTCGAAAAACAAATCGGCCGATTAGATATACCTAAAAATAATTGGGTAATGCATTTATTAAGTTTGTTACCATTAGAATTCGTAAATATAATATCGAGAGAATCGGATCCCTTAGCAGATGATTACGATCACGTGAAAAATCTTATTTTAAAGCGTTTTAAGTTAACGGCAGAAGAATTTCGGCAGAAGTTTATCTCTCACAAGAAACAACAGTCCGACAATGGGCGAGATTTTGCTTTCGAGCTTCGTAACTATTTCAATGAGTGGATTCACGGTATGGAGGTTGGCGATTTTGAAAATCTGAAGGAATTAATTATAACGGATCGCATAAAACAGAGTTTGCCGTATGACATTCAAGAACATTTCATTGATGACCTCCCAAGTATTAAAAAAGTTGATGTGTTAGTAAACAAGCTAGATGATTATGAAGGCGCAAGGCGTAGTTTCAAGAAGGGTATTAATCGAAGTACAAATAATTTTGAAATGACTAATAAAAGATCCTACATGAAGGAATCGGATAATGAAAAGTATTTTAATCGTGTCCAAAATAATAATAAATCCAGGTATTCGAATGGCGCGAATAATTCAAATGTTGACTGTGCGATAAAAAATAGGGACAGATCAAAAATTAAGTGCTTCGCCTGTAATCTCTACGGCCATGTCGCTTCTCAATATTTAAATAGAAAAAATGATTGCCAAATTTCCCGCCATGATTCTCGACAAAATAAAAATTTCAACCAAGTATCCACTTCACATACCAAAAAGAAGCTAACTTCTATAACTTTATGTCAAATTCCAATAGGATGGAAAAAGATATTCAAATTAACGGCAAGAATGCAAGATGTTTGATCGATACTGGAAGCGAAATGAACCTTGTGAATTACGAAACTTATATAAAAATTGGCTCTCCAAAACTATTTTCTGATGATGTAAAAATATCAGGTATCGCCAAAGAAGTAGTACAACCATTAGGTTATTTTCCAATGGAATTGTGTATCGATAATATTACAATTTCTGCTAATGCTTACGTTATGAAAGATCTCGCGCATGAAATTGTTTTAGGAGTCGACGTAATCAACAAATTAAATTTATCTATCGATGAAAATAGATTAAAGGTATTAGGCAAGCGCGAAAATGTTTGGATTGGCTACATTAAAGTAGTAAAAGAATTCGTAACTGGATATAAGGAATCGCCTAGAATTCAGAGTATTGAAAAGAAAAACACTTTTCAAATAAATGAACTGTTGACGCATCAATATTCGCCTAATGAAACGGATTCAAGCGAAAATACTTGTATAAAAACATCTTATATAAATCACGAGAGTAGTGTAAACAAGGTCTTAAATGAGAATCAAGTTTTCCTTGAGAGCAAGGGGAAAGAATTTGAAAATGAAGGGTTACCAGAAAATAATTTTTTGATTAATCTATCCGAAGCTGTAAGTTCTGAAGAAATAGATTTGAGTCATTTGATTAAGTTAGATTGCAAAGAAGAAATCAGGAAGTTGATTGCAGATTACAAACCAAGAAAAACGAAGACTGCTGAACTGAAGATGAGCATAATTTTAACTGACGATATACCTGTGAGCGAGCGTCCACGAAGATTTCCTTTGAAAGAACAGAAAATAATAGAAGATCAAATTCATGAATGGTTAATGGATGGGATAATTAGACCTAGTTATTCTGATTATGCTGCACCAGTGGTGTTATGTAAAAAAAAAGATAACTCGTATAGGTTGTGTGTAGATTATCGAAAATTAAATCAGAAGATCGTTAAAGACCGTTTCCCTTTAGCATTAATTGAAGACGTATTAGATCACTTGGAGAAGGCGAAAGTTTTTACAACTTTAGATCTGAAAAACGGATTTTTTCACGTCGAAATAGATGAGAAGAGCAGAAAATATACTGCATTTGTTACACATAATGGGGAATATGAATTTTTAAAATGTCCTTTCGGGTTAAGCACATCACCAAGTCAATTTCAACGATTCATAAATAGAGTTTTCAGGGAGTTGCTGCGTGATAATACTATTGTTATTTACATGGATGATATAATCATTCCATCCAAAGATGAAGAGGAAGGAATTGAAAAGTTAAAGAGAGTGCTGACTGTTGCCTCCGAATACGGGTTGGACATCAATTTTAAAAAGTGTCAGTTTTTGAAAAGAAAAGTTGAATTTCTCGGTTATGTCGTTGAAGACGGAACGATACAACCTTCACCCAATAAGTCATTAGCCGTTCAAAGGTTTCCTCAACCTAAATCCATTAAGCAAGTTCAGTCATTTCTAGGGTTAAGTGGATATTTTCGCAAGTTTATACCCAAATATACCCAGATAGCCAGACCATTCAGTGATCTACTACGAAAAGGCTCCACATTTAAGTTTGGTCCTGAACAAGAAGAAGCATTTAACAAATTGAAAGAAATGTTGTCCCAAAAGCCAGTATTACATTTGTTCAAACAAGGATCTCCGTTAGAATTGCACACTGACGCAAGCAGCCATGGTTTTGGTGCTGTATTACTACAGAAAGGAGATGATGAAAAATTTCATCCTATACAATATATGAGTAAGAAGACAACTTCTCAACAAGAAAAGTATTGCAGTTATGAATTAGAGGTACTCGCAATAATCGAAGCCCTAAAAAAATTCAGAAACTATCTGTTAGGTTCAAAATTCAAGATCATTACTGATTGTCAGGCATTTCAGAAAACGTTGAACAAAAAGGAGTTAGCGGCAAGAGTTGCCAGATGGGTTTTATTCCTAGAAGACTTTGATTATGAAATCCAACATCGAACAGCAGATCGAATGAAACATGTGGATGCACTGAGTCGAAACACTGTTCTAATCATCACTAGATCTTTAAATGGGGTAACAGCCCGAATTATCACTTCACAAGAGCAGGATGAACATATAAAAACAATAAAAACCTTAGTCGACAAGGGAGAAGAAAACGGTTACTTCCTTAAGAATAATGCGTTTTACAAGTGGGAAAATGGAAGAGAGTTGCTAGTAGTACCTGAAGAAATGCAAAATGAAATCATTAAACAGATGCATAACAGAGGTCACTTTGCTGTCTCCAAAACAGAAGAATTAGTAAAGCAAGAGTTCTACATTCCAAAATTGAGAAAACAAGTCGAGACGGTAATAGCAAACTGTATTGACTGCATTTTACACAATAGAAAACGCGGTAAAGCCGAAGGATTTTTGAATCCAATTCCAAAAGAAAACTTGCCCTTAAGCACCTACCATATTGATCACATTGGCCCATTGCCATCTACAGACAAAAGATATCAGTATATTTTCACAGTAACAGATGCTTTCACGAAGTTTACGTGGTTTTATCCTGTTAAGTCTACATCAGCCAAAGAAGTCATAGACAAACTGAAACTACAACAAGTAGTGTTCGGCAATCCTTCAAGAATAATATCAGACAGGGGGTCTGCATTCACATCCAAAGAATTTGAAGAATATTGTGCAGAGCAAAGTATCGAACACATAAAGATAACGACCGGATTGCCTAGAGGGAACGGACAGGTCGAAAGAACGCATGCCATCTTGATTCCAGTCCTGTCAAAATTCTCTAAAGAAGACAGTTCAAAGTGGTACAAGTATGTAGCCGACGTACAGAGAATCATCAATAGTTCTACCACAAGAAGTACGAAATTCACTCCTTTTGAATTATTGATAGGAATTAAAATGAAAGATAAGAATGACTTGAGAATTAAAGAGATATTAGAAGATTAATATATGAACTACATGATGAAAGAACGAGAAGATATGAGAGAAGAAGCGAGGAAAACCATCATGAAAATTCAAGAAGAAAATAAGAAACAATTTAATAAGTTTAGAAAGGAATCAAAGAAGTATAAAGTCGGTGATATGGTAGCAATCAAAAGAACCCAATTCGGTTCAGGCTTAAAGCTGAAAGAAAATTATCACGGACCTTATAGAGTATCGGTTGTAAAACTAAACGATCGCTACGAAGTAGAAAAGGTAGGAAATCACGAAGGTCCAAATAAAACATCCAGTGCCGCCGAGTATATGAAGTCTTGGGGAAAATGACTTAAGTTTCAGTCGAGGACGACAGAACTGTCAGGACAGCCGATCTGTGGGATCAGGTTAGTCACTGACTCCAATAAACTCACTGGTTTCAGGTTAGTCACTGACTCCAATTAACTCACTGGTTTTATTTAAAACAAGACATTTCATGATCTTAAAATGCATAGCAAAAAGTTGCACGCGCAAAATGTATTAACTACGTGAAAATATAAAGATTGGGTTGTTCTATAGATTTTGAGTGTGTGTATAGCATAAGTGCTGTTTAGCCAAAAGGGCTTGTTTGATGATTAAAAAGTTTTTTTTATTAGTTTGTTTATTTATTTAACTGTAATCAGCCTTCAGCTTCCTACATAAGTGAGAAAAAAAATTATGTAAATCCGATTTTTAACATGGAAGTCAAGGGAATCGTCCAAAGCCTCCCGTCTCCCTTAACTGCTTCACGTGTAGAACACAAATTTTTGCTGAATTTAACCTTAGAGAAGAAGACTATCCCGAAAAACCGTTACCCCTCTAGTGCGCAGTTTTGCACATATGCTAAGCTGCATATCCATACACCCATTCAAAAAGTATTCGAGTGCAAGTCAATTTTCCTATGTTGGTTTCATTATGAAGTGTCGTTCCTTATAAAAAGTAGATTAGGTAGTATATAATAACAACTTCTAATACTTATCATCTGTATCATGCTTTTTTTTTTTCAAACATTAATCGGATACTCACAAAATTAACGTAAAAAAAAAAATCTATCATACTTTAATTATTTTTTTGAGTGGATGCAGGCCCGGACTGGCCAGGGGTCCGACTGTCTGCAGACGGGTGGGCCCCCGTGCTCGGCGGGCCTTCCCTGTTGAGGGCGGCCCCCCAAATAGAAAAAAAAAAGAAAAAAAAAAGTGCTATACTGATAGCACTCCAATGAAGCTTGACACATAAAATTTTTTTTGCAACTGCAATTGCGCCCCAGAAGGCTTCAAAACACTTCATTTTAAATGTAGTTCTCAAAATTTTTTGAGTGAGGGATCCCGAAATACAAGGGATTAATTAATATGAATGACGCATATTAATTAATAGATCAATATTTTATTAATGCATTAATTATCAATCATAATTAATTAATAACAACACCATATCTCCCCCATACCCCGAAAGTTAACACATCCTATTAATTATCGGTTGCACAATAACCCGCCCCCCCCCTTCTCTTGAGACGGGTGGGCCCCTCTCTTCCAGTCCGGGCCTGAGTGGATGTACTAAACAATGATATTTCTAGAAAAACGGGCGCATTAACCCATTAGCGCCGAACTTTTTTCAGCACATTCTCAAATTTATGTTGATGCCAGAAGTGATAAATACATTTCCGACATTTGTGTGGTATGAAGGACGTAAATCTTTTTCTAAAAATGTGAATAAGAAGACAGAGAAATATTCTCATTGAAATTTGTTATCGCTGAGTATTTTATGGATATCAGATTTTGTATTCAAGAAATTAAGCTAGGAAAATAAACTAATGTTTAATTTATTTGAGTGACTTACAAATTTCGTGTCGGTCTAAAAATAGAGCGAAGATATTACATTTCTGAAGGGAACAATATATCTTTGTTCAAAGAAAAGTGACACATTACTTATAACTTCACCTTCTGTTACCGCCCAAACTTTCAGCAGAAGATTTTTAATGATACGTCGCTTTAATGTTCACCAGATGCAGAGCTGAGCTGTGTACATAAGTGTTACACATCAAACAATTCTTACCTTAATTGGAAGCGATGGAAAATTTACCGTTCACCAGTAATTTGCATTCGGCATCACTTTCTAATTTCCGAGCGTTGATTGCTCCGTACGTTGGAATCATTGCAGTAAATCTACAGAAATGGAAGTTCCTGGAATGACTTAGAGAATGGATGATTGTTATTTGCGGGTGATTTTGTAATCAAGAAATGGCCTTTTTGTTGCGGGCGTTGGCATCAGTGCGTAATAATGCCGTGAATACAAACTAATTAGCTGCGAGGACTAGTTTTGGCGTAGTTATGACGATACTTATTTATTCAGTCGTTGGATTCAATTAAAATTTGTTTTGAGGTTAAGACTATTTAAAAAATTGAAATAAATGTTAAATTTTGTTCAAACCACATTTATTGCTTAGCTGTATAAATGTAAATATGTATACAGGGTGAATCTAAACTCTTGGGCAAAACTTTGAACATTGATTGGTCAAAACTTTGAACAAAATTAACATTGAAATAAATGTTAACCCATTTGTGCCTGGATATTTTTGCGACTTTCTTTGATTTTTACTGATAACAGAAATAATAGATAAATTTCTGATGTCAACTTCTTGAACAAGGGATGATTTCTTTTAAAATCACTATGCATAAAAATCGAAATATCAACATCCTACTGGGTCATGTTAAAATATTTTGTAGAGTTGAGGTTCAATACTCATGAATAAAGGCTAGGAAATATAAATAACGTTTTCGACTAATAGCGAAAATGCCGTCCCAAAAAAGGGACATTAGGCATAAATGGGTTAAATTTTGTTCAAAACACATTTATTGCTTAGCCGTATAAATGTAAATATGTATACAGGGTGAATCTAAACTCTTGGGCAAAACTTTGAGAGGTGATAGGGCACATAATACGGAATCAGAATCGCATAGCAATGTGGGGTCGGCAACGTCGTCTTCGTATAGATGTTAATAAAACTTCGGAAAAAGTGCTGAAACAACAGTGCACTTTCCGACCCTTGTTCGTGAGAAACTAATGTATTTTTCTCCGAAAACAGAAGACTAAAATGGATAGTTTAAAAAGTTTATTTTATTTCATCGATGAAATTTTCGGAGACGAGCCTATTGTTTATGAAACTTTTAAGAAATTAGACAGACACTTCAATGCTTTTCCAAAAGTGATTATCACCGGGTAAGTTAAAACTGCGTTTCACCCCAGATTGCTATGCGATTACGTTATTCCTCATAGTGTGCCCTATCACCCCTTAAAGTTTTAACCAAGAGTTTAGATTCACCCTGTATAGTATACAGAGTATCTCAGAAATACTGACCTAGGCTTTTATTCATGAACTGTTGGTCAAAGGCGGAGGCAATAAAATTACAAGTTATGTAAAAAAAAAAAGGGTACGGAAATTTATTCAATCGATTCAAATTTTCTCGTGATTAACTCAATAAATGTAAAATATGAATTTTTTATACGGCTGCCGTACACACACACACACACACACACACACACACACACACACACGCACACAAAACAAAAAAAAATTCAAAGCAGCTGTACCTAAGCATTTCATACTTGTTACGTTTTAAAGCAAGAATTTTATAGATACTGCATTTTTCTTCGAAGAGAGGTATACGGAAAAGGAGGAGGGTGACTGCCCATTCTCCCTGAAACTTTTGTTAACCCTTTAACGAGCAGTGTTCCCGCTCTGGGAACACCAAACTCTGACGTTTTGACTGTTGCCAGTCACGAAAAACAGATTTGACTTCTATAAAAATAGTTGCTGGTGACATAGCTCCACGAGAATCCTTTACTTTTTAGCACGTCATTTCCCGTAAAAAAATGGTCACGATTATTTTTAACAGCACTGACATCTGCTGAAAAACGGAAGAATGCGAGGACAGCCGGATAGATTGCCCAATGCTGAAAAAAGGGCAGCTGTCGCCATCGCTCGACTTAACGACCAGCAAGATGGCGGACGACCGAAACGTTCATCGCGTGCCACAGATCTAGAGACCCTTTTTTGACGACAGCTGGCTGTGCAAATCGAGCGATGGCAATGGCTGCTCTTTTTTCAGCATTGGGAAAGGGTTGCGCCTCAAAGGGTTAAGATGAAACTAACGAAGATAGGTCTGGCGTGTTTTATAGTATGCAAACAGTATTCTTTAAGGGCTTCTAACGCGCATTCACATTATTGCTGGAGGAAACCACCCAGAACGCCAGACCGTTAAATCAACAGCCGTGCCATGGGTCAGAATCTTGACTTTCACGCTTCAACTATGTACTCGCCCATTCCCACCCTTCTTAGAACATCAGGACATCGTCAATACCCTGAAATTGTATTACAGTGAAACCTCTCCGAGCGGCCACCCCTCTAAACGGCCAATTTTTCATGGCACGGATTTTTTGGCCCATAGGCCTAATATTAAAATAGCCTCTATCAGCGCCCACCCGACCCCTTCTAAACGGCCCCCCGAGTGGGATCGAACATCTCATTTTTCGGGAAATTCTACTCACTCCATGTTTTAATTTTGGAGCGGAAAAACTCAAGGTCAGGAGTCTGGGGATGGTAAGCGTATTTTAAATCCTTTGAATCAAATGTATCAGGTTGTAAGGAAAGTTTTCCGCCAGATTTGCTTGAGTCGCAGCTCATGCGGTACCGAGCGATTGATCTTATATGTCAAGTTTATACGATGCCTTGCGCGACTAATGGACATGGTACTAAAGTCTAACTCTTTTTGCTAGCTCTCGAGTGGATGAATATTTTATCTTCTTCCACAAATTCTCGTAGGCGGGCTTCATCAGCATCAGTAGGCCGGCCAGAGCGCTCTGCTTCTTAAATGTTCTAGTCCTCGTTTTTGAACTTTCGGTACCAAATCTTCACAATGTCGTGTGATACAACAGTAGTACCTTAAGCTGTACACATGATTCGCTGTCATTCCGTAGCTGACTTTTTGCAACAGAACTGAGAGTAAATGATGGTTCAATCGGGTAGCGTGATAGTTCCATTTCAGACACCTTATACTTAATCATAAAGATATTGTTTTACAGATTTTACAACACAATGCTCTAAAACAAGTCTTTTTCTTTCAAATAACAAAAATCGTTTGACAAAATATTTTCATAGACACCAACGCGAACTGTTTGTGCAGACAATACTTCCAGTGGCGGAAAACTTTCGTTACAACCTAATAAAATTAATTTGAGATTGATTTAAATTAACTAAACAGTATATTTGTGTATATAAATGTTTTTGCAAATGAATTTTTGTGCCTTTCATTCGCTAATTCCGTCTCTGACGTGGAATTTCCCGATGTTTGTCATGGCGAGCAAGCTAAACTTTCAACACAAGCAACTTTAGGGAAAACCGATGAAATTATCGAAAATTCCGACGCGGTTACAAACGAATAGGTTAGAGATCGGTTTTTAAGGTAAAAAACGAACTCGAAAAAATGGTTGTTTCAGAGAAAAAGTAAAAACTTAAAACAAACACAAATTGTATCCTTTTTCCAAGAAATAGAAGAAAGCATTAAATAAAGTATTATTTTCTCTTTAGAAAAGTTTTAAATTTCATTTTAAATAAGGAGTATGTGTCAGACTTGGTTATATTACAATTATAGTAAATAAAACCCTTCAGAGCGGCCACTCCCTCTGAACGGCCATTTATTCTCGGTACGGTGGGGTGATCGCTCAGAGAGGTTTCACTGTACCTGTAATAATACAAGAAGGGTTTGTTTATAACATAAACCTAGATTAATTTACGTTCTTTGTCGAGTTATTTTTCTACATGAGATACATATTCAATGAGATTCCATTTTTTATGTTCATGGTAATTAAAAATGTTTTCATTTATTTTAAAATACCAAATAAAATAAAGAAATGTTTACTTGCACTTAGAATGTCAAATATGTTTTACCGGGAGTAAAAAAAAAAGGGGGGATTTAAACACTTGTAAGAAAAACACAGACGCAGCTATAAATGTAAATAAAAGATTTATTAATGTATTGTTAATTATTTTCTGTCTTTAATGATAACTACAACTTTGGTAGCATTAGGCATCAGCATCTGACTTTGAGGTACTATCATAAAAAGGTGCGAAGGTAGCACGAATAACGAAGTTTGAGACAATTCATGTGAATTCCTGGTGGTATGTTTCCACACTCCTGGATTGCTGACCAAGAGATTAGCTGCTATTTGATATAGTTCTTTTTGGAAGCTGGTATGCAGACGAGTCCACAGGTAAATTCGACATCATTGTAGATGTAAGCGCTTGTGAAAATACTGGAAGCAAAAGCTGTCATCTTGATTGAAAAAATTTTTTGATGCGTTCATGCTATCGCACCTGTTGTCACTGCTCCATAAGCTATAACGGCGACCATAAGGTTACGGCGACTATTGAAGATGAAGTCTATTGCTTTTATCTGCAGCAGTCTGTTCTTGTTTGAAGAAATAATATGTTCATGATATTGTAGCTGTCGTTGTTTTGTCAGCTATTGTAATTAGGAGGTGAAGAGGCTATGGTAAGTATTGAAGATGAAGTCTATTGCTTTTATCTGCAGCAGTCTGTTCTTGTTTGAAGAAATAATCTGTTCATGATATTGTAGCTGTCGTTGTTTTGTCAGCTATTGTAATTAGGAGGTGAAGAGGCTATGGTAAGTATTGAAGATGAAGTCTATTGCTTTTATCTGCAGCAGTCTGTTCTTGTTTGAAGAAATAATCTGTTCATGATATTGTAGCTGTCGTTGTTTTGTCAGCTATTGTAATTAGGAGGTGAAGAGGCTATAGTAAGTATTGAAGATGAAGTCTATTGCTTTTATCTGCAGCAGTCTGTTCTTGTTTGAAGAAATAATCTGTTCATGATATTGTAGCTGTCGTTGTTTTGTCAGCTATTGTAATTAGGAGGTGAAGAGGCTATGGTAAGTATTGAAGATGAAGTCTAATGCTTTTATCTGTAGCAGTTTGCTCTTGTTTGAAGAAATATGCTGTTCATGATACCGTAGCTGTCGTTGTTGTTTTATCAGCTATTGTAATTAGGTGGTGAAGAAGCTATGGCGACTATTGAAAATGAAGTCTATTGCTTTTATCTGCAGCAGTCTGTTCTTGAAGAAATATGCTGTTCATGATATTGTAGCTGTCTTTGTTTTGTCAACTATTCTAATTAGGTGGTGAAGAGGCTATGGCAACTATTGATGATGAAGTCTATTGCTTTTATCTGTAGCAGTCCGTTCTTCGTTGTTAAAGAAATAGGCTGTGTTCATGATATTGTAACAGTCATCGTTGTTTTATGAGGTATTATAATTAGGTGATGTAGAACCTATAGCAACTATTGAAGTCTATTGTTTTAATTTCGAACTGGTCTGGTACAGGAGAGTCTGGAGAAAAATTTGCGGATTCGTCTAAATTTCTTTTTCTTTGGAATGATCATGACTGTTGCATTTGGAAAGACTTGTCTAGCTGGAAGAGATTCTGTGATTGATGGTTGGACTAGATCTGCTGCTATTGGTTGTTCGACTTCATATTGCTCATCTATTATCTCGTCTGTAACTGTGAACTGAGTATTTGTGGAATCGTCTATTGCTTGGAAATGTTCGAAGATAATTGGAGGTTCTTTCTCTTCTATTACTGTCTGTTCCTGGAGATGACTTTCTGTTTCTTTTGTGATTTCTGGAGGCAATTCTTCAAGTCCAAAATGGTTCAATAAATATCTGTTTATTTCAAAGAGGATCAAGTGACTATGGATGGCTATTGAATCGTCCAGGGTTGAGTAGAGTCGCCAGGTTATTGCATCAATGTGTCGCTGATAGTTGCTTGGTCCAGGATTAATTGAAAAATAGTTATTGAACTGTTGAATGGTGATTTCTTCCAGCAGAGAATATCTATTGTCTATTGAATGGTATGAACTGACAGAACTTGAAGCTGATGAGAGGGATGCAGAGTCACTACTATTCTGTGAAGATTCTTGGATGAAGTTTGGAACTATGGAATTAAATGTCTCCTCCTTCACCACCGAAGATCCTCCTGAGATTTCACGAGGAGGGTCAAAAGCGTCAAAATACTCCAATAACTTTACTATACAGTAAACGAAAATAGTAATAACACCACCAAAGAGTAGCACCGCCATTCTTTGATAAAGGTCTTTAATAGACTGACGTTGATTGTTAAAATTCGATAGTTTTCTTTTTATTTTTTAACAATGAAAAAAAACTTAATTACTAGTAACATTTACTTATCTTGCTTTCTCAACAATTAAAAAATAAAATGTTGGGTTCGTGTAAATATAACATTTAAACAATGTAGAAACTAAATTAAAATATGTTAAAACTAGCTGCTACCCGCGACTTCGTCCGCGTCGGCTTTAGAGTTAGGCCCCAAAAGAAATGAAGCATGTGTGAATAACACATATGCTTGCGACAAAAGAAACTGCATTTAAATATTATTTGCTTTTTACTTATTTTATATGAAGTATAATGCATGGTAGTATACTTCATTTAAAATAAGAGAGTATGCAGAGTTACTAAATTTAGATTTTTTTTCAGGCATTTGGCGAATAGAGACAGTTACGACAGTATTTGCGAACTGTTTTTGGTGTTCTTGTAAAAGCAAAATCTAAAATTCTAAGTAGCCTATATAACCTTCTCCAGGGTTCCATCTATATCTAAACCTAAATTCATCCTAATCGATTCAGCGGATTAGGCGTGAAAGCGTCATAAACAAACAAACTCACTTTCGCATTTATAATATTAGTTAGGATATGTTCACTTTCAATTCATATTTTATGTTTCCGCTTGGATATTTACCACCCACGGAGAGATGAAATACTTCACTTTGCTAATTATGCCTATCTGTCAAGTATTATGTTTATATAAATTGTTTTATTGGCAACCTTAATGGAAAATGACTATCGTTTATGCGCATGCGTAAATTTCCACCCAATCAAAAATCGCAAATACCCAAGCTGTTTCCATTTAATTTTCATTCACAATATCACTTTGGAGCAAAGTCTCATAAAAATAAACTGGTTCGCAAAAAATTCAGATACATATATCATCATAAAGGCGAGTGGTGAGCTATAAATGGTTCAACTTTGTATATATTCAAATTTAATCCCCTGAAGACTTTAATCCATTTCATAAAATCCTGTACCTTATTTTTACATAAATTTGTAATTTAATCTATAAATGTATACGATCAATATTCAAGGGATATAAACCGAAGTCAGCATTTTTGGAACATCTGTTCTTCTTTAATTCGATTTATTGGTGTAGGTATTGAGAAAAATGTATTAACCCTTTGAGGCGTAACCCTTTCCCAATGCTGAAAAAAGGGCGGACGTTGCCATCGCTCGACTTAACTACCAGCAAGATGGCGGACGATCGAAACGTTTATCGCGTGCCACAGATCTAGAGGAGACCCTCACGTTGACCAATCACGTTTCGGATTTTGTACGTGCGCATGCGCTGTATTGTCCGATGGCATTTAACGTTAGCGTTACCGTGGAAAGAAACGTAGCTCAAAAACTCTCTAATATTTAGCAAATATTTCGGACATACACCACGCAACTAGGTGATGTCAATGTTCTCCAGATTTCAGACTTTCACGGTAACATTTACATTAAAAACTCACACTATCATTTCTTTCGTAAATAAAATCAGTATTTATTTTTACCCTCCTTTAATCAGAAGAAGTTAAATATGGAGAGACTTTACTGTTGGCAGCATATTGAAAAAACATTATTATCAGGTTGTAACGAAAGTTTTCCGCAATATCTGCCTGAAAAACTAACTTCTAACTCCTTAGATAACTGTTTTTGAACTTTCGGTACCAAACCGGCACAGTGTCACATGATACAACAATAGTACTTAAAGCTGCACTCATAATTCGTTGATATTCTGTAGCTGACTTTTTGCAACACAACTGGAAGTAAATGATGGTTCTAATCCTCTAGAGTGATAGTTCCATTTGAGACACCTTATACTTAATGATAACTATATTTTTTACAGATTTCACAACACAGTGTTATAAAGTAAGCCTCTTTCTTTCAAATGTCAAAAATTGTTTGACAAAATAGGAGCCAATACGCCAACGAGAACTGTGTGCTGACGATGTTTGCGGTGGCGGGAAACTTTCGTTACAACCTAATATTATCGTATATTCCATTTTAATATGTTGCTTATGTGAGCACCGGTTTTCCAAAAACCATTTACGCTGAACTGAAAACTTATTTTTTTCACTGAATTCAAAGCCAATATTTAAGGAAATACAGATCGAAATATGTGACTTTTCCTTATTCGTCCACATCCAAACGGTAAATGTGTCCCAAAAAATGACTCCCATTCAATATTTGCACAGATATTTCGACGTATCTCATAGAAAAACTTAAATTTGTATCCGTTTTTGAAGTAACTGCAACTAAAAAGAATTGTAAACAGAACGGAAGGATGTGGTATCGTTTGAACGTTGTGACACTCCGGAAAATTACTTTACTCAAAAGCAATAATTTTGCGTAATAGGGAGTTTTTGTTTACCGTTTCTTCCTACGTTAACGCTGACGCTATCCGGAGTACTTTGACCAATCAGGTTTCGGAATCTATTCGTGCGCATGCGCTGTACTGTAAAATGGCATTGAACGTTAGCGTGAGTTGTATCAAGATAGCTCCCCAAAAAATTATGAAAATGGCTATTTTTATTTTTTTCAATTCAGTTTCCCACTCATGATAGAAATGTAAATTCTGTTCCGAAAAATCAAGTCATTTTTTAACTTTATCTGCTAATTTTTTTTCGAGTCAATATTGATGATATTTAATTTTAAATACATTTTAAATTTGATGTTCCCAATTGCGAACACTGCCTTCTAAAAGGTTAAGGAGGACATCTAGCTAGACTGCCCAATGTGGAAAAAGTGCGGCCGTTGCCATCGCACGATTTAACTAACAGCAAGATGGCGATCTCGCCCGGTGCATGCCACAGAGCTCCAGAACATTTTTGATACAGCCGGCTGTGTCAAAAATGCGATGTATCGTGCGATGGCAACGGCTGCACTTTTTCGACATTGGAAAATGTTTGATCTACAAATGTTTAAAATCTAGTAACCATGGAGCAGTTTCGAGTCCCTTTCTTCGATTATTATTATTTTTACTTCCTTGTACGTAGTATAAGGAAGTAATGTGATCCCGAAAAATTTTGGGGGCCAAATTTCGACATAAAAACCGATTTTGACTACCTCTAAATTTAATTTTAAGAATTTTTTCGATGCATCTCATCGTAGGCTAGCATGCACGATCATATTAACGCGTCTGCAACTCATTTTGACCAGCGGCGAGTATATTGTGGTCAGTTTTTCCATGCCGTCTGTACGTACGTACGTACGTATGTATGTAACTCGCATATCTCAAAAACTATGGGTCGTAGAATGTTGAGATTTGATATTTAGGATTGTTCTATGATCTAGTTGTGCACCTCTCCTTTTGGTCGTAATCGAATGAATAGTTTATGTACAGGACCGCCCAAAAGATTCGAAATACATTACACTCTATGGGCCGAAATTCATTAAACTCGCATATCTCAAAAACTATTAGGCGTAGAATGTTGAAACTTTATATTTAGGATTGTTGTAACATCTAGTTGTGCACCTCCCGTTTTGGTTCCATTCGACCGGATAGTTTATCTACAGAACCGCCTAAAAGATTCGAAATACATTACGCTCTATGGGCCGAAATTCATCGAAGCGTGTTTTAGAGGTATTGGGCTATTTCAAACGACTCAGAAGTTATATATGCTGTAAAGAGTTAGAAAATGAATTTCTCCATTAAAAAAAGTGTCTTTATCATTTACAGTTCTGCTACAGGAACACTCAAAAGATTTCCAATACATTACGGTCAATGGCAATTTTAGGAGATTCATCCATTTCCAGCACAATACCGTCCTACCACATAAGTTAGGTAATGGTCCGACCACGGTCACGTGCCTCCCTCAAGAACTGTGCCAAAAGTCGCCAAGCTTGGCGACTTTTTTGTGTACGTGTGTGCATATTTAACTCTCAAATCTCAAAAACTATTATGAAATTTCATATATAAGATTGTTGTAACATCTAGTTGTGCATCTCGATTTTTGGTTAAAATCTACTGGAGAGTTTATTTACAGGACCACCGAAAAGAATTTCAGTACTTTAATGTCTATGGACATCTTCAATATAATACAATTGTAGACAGTCATTGTTTGGTACATGCCCAAAATCTCGCCGTCTGTCCTCGACCTTGGCGAGTTTTGCCGAAATGTCGCCAAATTTGGCGATAGTCAGTCATTTGTTCCATGCCCAAAGTATCGCCATTTGTCATCGTTCTTGGCGAGTTTTGTCGAAATATCGCCAAATTTGGCGATAATCTGTCATTGTTGGTCCATTCTTAATATCTCGCCAAATGTCGTCGACATTGACGAGTTTCGCCGAAATATCGCCAAATTTGGCGCCAATAATTATTTCCTATTTTGTATAACTCTAAAACTTTAACCCGTAGATTTTTTAACTTTGTATTTAGAACTATTGTAATATCTAACTGTTTTCAATATCTTTTTTGACAGCAATCGACTGGGAATTTATTTACAGGGTGAGCCAAATGACTTTAAATACATTAAGGTGTATGGATGCATTCAATTCATTGAAAGTCTGTGGTCAATGACTACTTTGGCTATCCCCAAAATCTCGCAAACTATTTCAAGTTTGTCGGCTTTTGGTGAAATATCGCCAAATAAAGTGTCAGAAAGAAATCTTTCAAATTGAACTCAGCTTGGCGATATCGAAATGTTTGGCTAGAAATCGCTATATCTTACTATTATTGATATTTTATATCTTTCAAACAAATAAGTTTAGAGGAAGTGCGTAAAAAACATTTTTACTTCCTTGTACGTAGTATAAGGAAGTAATGTGATCCCGAAAAATTTTGGGGGCCAAATTTCGACAAAAAAACTGATTTTGAGTACCTCTAAATTTAATTTTAAGAATTTTTTCGATGCATCTCATCGTAGGCTAGCATGCACCATCATATTAACGCGTCTGCAACTCATTTTGACCAGCGGCGAGTCTATTGTGGTCAGTTTTTCCATGCCGTCTGTACGTACGTACGTATGTTCGTACGTACGTACGTACGTACGTACGTACGTACGTACGTATGTAACTCGCATATCTCAAAAACTATTGGTCGTAGAATGTTGAGATTTGATATTTAGGATTGTTCTATGATCTAGTTGTGCACCTCCCCTTTTGGTCGCAATCGAATGTATAGTTTATGTACAGGACCGCCCAAAAGATTCGAAATACATTACGCTCTATGGGCCGAAAGTCATTAAACTCGCCTAACTCAAAAATTATTAGGCGTAGAATGTCGAAACTTCATATTTTGGATAGTTGTAACATCTAGTTGTGCACCTCCCCTATTGGTTCCATTCGACTGGATAGTTTATCTACAGGACTGCCCAAAACATTCGAAATACATTACGCTCAATGGGCCGAAATTCATTAAACTCGCATATTTCAAAAACTATTAGGCGTAGAAAGTTGAAACTTTATATTTAGGATTGTTGTAACATCTAGTTGTGCACCCCCCCTTTCGGTTCCATTCGACTGGACAGTTTATCTACAGAACCGCCTAAAAGATTCGAAATACATTACGCTCTATGGGACGACATTCATCAAAGCGTTTTTTAGAGGTTTTGGGCTATTTCATACGACTCAGGAGTGACATATGCTGTAAAGAGTTAGAAAATGAATTTCTCCATTTAAAAAAGTGTCTTTATCATTTACAGTTCTGCTACAGGAACACTCAAAAGATTTCCAATACATTACGGTCAATGGCAATTTTAGGGGCATTCATCCATTTCAAGCACAATACCGTCCTACCACATAAGTTAGGTAATGGTCCGACCACGGTCACGTGCCCCCCTCAAGAACTATGCCAAAAGTCGCCAAGCTTGGCGACTTTTGGTGTACGTGTGTGCATATTTAACTCTCAAATCTCAAAAAGTATTATGAAATTTCATATGTAAGATTGTTGTAACATCTAGTTGTGCATCTCGATTTTTGGTTCCAATCTTCTGAAGTTTCTTTACAGGACCACCAAAAAGAATTTCAGTACTTTAATGTCTATGGAAATCTTCAATATAATACAATTGTAGTCAGTCATTGTTTGTTACATGCCCATAATCTCGCCGTCTGTCCTCGACCTTGGCGAGTTTTGTCGAAATGTCGCCAAATTTGGCGATAGTCAGTCATTTGGTCCATGCCCAAAGTATCGCCATTTGTCATCGTTCTTGGCGAGTTTTGGCGAAATATCGCCAAATTTGGCGATAATCTGTCATTGTTGGTCCATGCTTAAAATCTCGCCAAATGTCGTCGACATTGACGAGTTTCGCCGAAATATCGCCAAATTTGGCGCCAAAAATTATTTCGTATTTTGTATAACTCTAAAACTTTACCCGTAGAATTTTGAACTTTTGTATTTAGAACTACATTATAATAACTAACTGTTTTCAATATCTTTTTTGACAGCAATCGACTAGGAATTTATTTACAGGGTGAGCCAAATGACTTTAAATACATTAAGGTGTATGGATGCATTCAATTCATTGAAAGTCTGTGGTCAATGACTACTTTGGCTATCCCCAAAATCTCGCAAACTATCTCAAGTTTGTCGGCTTTTGGTGAAATATCGCCAAATAAAGTGTCAGAAGGAAATCTTTCAAATTGAACTCAACTTGGCGATATCGAAATATTTGGCTAGAAATCGCTATACCTTACTATTATTGATATTTTATCTCTTTCAAACAAATAAGTTTAGAGGAAGTGCGTAAAAAACATTTTTGATTTAATAACCGTGCAAGGAAGTCATGTGTTGGACACATCAGATTTTACTTCCTTGTACGTAGTATAAGGAAGTAATGTGATCCAGAAAAATTTTGGGGGCCAAATTTCGACAAAAAATCCGATTTTGACTACCTCTAAATTTAATTTTAAGAATTTTTTCGATGCATCTCATCGTAGGCTAGCATGCACGATCATATTAACGCGTCTGCAACTCATTTTGACAAGCGGCGAGTTTATTGTGGTCAGTTTTTCCATGCCGTCTGTACGTACGTACGTACGTATGTATGTAACTCGCATATCTCAAAAACTATGGGTCGTAGAATGTTGAGATTTGATATTTAGGATTGTTCTATGATCTAGTTGTGCACCTCCCCTTTTGGTCGTAATCGAATGAATAGTTTATGTACAGGACCGCCCAAAAGATTCGAAATACATTACGCTCTATGGGCCGAAATTCATTAAACTCGCATATCTCAAAAACTATTAGGCGTAGAATGTTGAAACTTTATATTTAGGATTGTTGTAACATCTAGTTGTGCACCTCCCGTTTTGGTTCCATTCGACCGGATAGTTTATCTACAGAACCGCCTAAAAGATTCGAAATACATTACGCTCTATGGGCCGAAATTCATCAAAGCGTTTTTTAGAGGTATTGGGCTATTTCAAACGACTCAGAAGTTATATATGCTGTAAAGAGTTAGAAAATGAATTTCTCCATTAAAAAAAGTGTCTTTATCATTTACAGTTCTGCTACAGGAACACTCAAAAGATTTCCAATACATTACGGTCAATGGCAATTTTAGGAGATTCATTCATTTTAAGCACAATACCGTCCTACCACATAAGTTAGGTAATGGTCCGACCACGGTCACGTGCCTCCCTCAAGAACTGTGCCAAAAGTCGCCAAGCTTGGCGACTTTTTTGTGTACGTGTGTGCATATTTAACTCTCAAATCTCAAAAACTATTATGAAATTTCATATATAAGATTGTTGTAACATCTAGTTGTGCATCTCGATTTTTGGTTAAAATCTACTGGAGAGTTTATTTACAGGACCACCGAAAAGAATTTCAGTACTTTAATGTCTATGGACATCTTCAATATAATACAATTGTAGACAGTCATTGTTTGGTACATGCCCAAAATCTCGCCGTCTGTCCTCGACCTTGGCGAGTTTTGCCGAAATGTCGCCAAATTTGGCGATAGTCAGTCATTTGTTCCATGCCCAAAGTATCGCCATTTGTCATCGTTCTTGGCGAGTTTTGTCGAAATATCGCCAAATTTGGCGATAATCTGTCATTGTTGGTCCATTCTTAATATCTCGCCAAATGTCGTCGACATTGACGAGTTTCGCCGAAATATCGCCAAATTTGGCGCCAAAAATTATTTCGTATTTTGTATAACTCTAAAACTTTAACCCGTAGAATTTTGAACTTTTGTATTTAGAACTATATTATAATATCTAACGGTTTTCAATATCTTTTTTGACAGCAATCGACTGGGAATTTATTTACAGGGTGAGCCAAATGACTTTAAATACATTAAGGTGTATGGATGCATTCAATTCATTGAAAGTCTGTGGTCAATGACTACTTTGGCTATCCCCAAAATCTCGCAAACTATTTCAAGTTTGTCGGCTTTTGGTGAAATATCGCCAAATAAAGTGTCAGAAAGAAATCTTTCAAATTGAACTCAGCTTGGCGATATCGAAATGTTTGGCTAGAAATCGCTATATCTTACTATTATTGATATTTTATATCTTTCAAACAAATAAGTTTAGAGGAAGTGCGTAAAAAACATTTTTGATTTAATAACCGTGCAAGGAAGTCATGTGTTGGACACATCAGATTTTTTTAAATAGCAATTGTAGTTAAGTGAGGACAATTAAAAGGGTGTGTTTTATCAAAGACAAACTGAGCCAACATGAGGCCTGGGGCAAACATTTGTCATGGGCTCCACTTTCATATGTACCCATTCTACAGGTGTCGCGCTGTCGATCGCCAACGTCGCAAATTGCGAAAATAAAATCATTTTGGCGAAATAAAATACTTTTTGGCAAAAATATTGACATTTGCTTTTCTTAATGATGTCCGGAAAATTCCAATTTGGCGAATGAATTGGCGAAATGTTAAAAAGAGCCAGCGCAACCACTACCCATTCAAGTAGTTTACAAAAATTAGAAAGCCTGGAACTACAGGCTTTCTTCTTTTGCAGATGCTCGGAACTTTTTTTTGCAAATGAAAAAGGGCGGACATTTGGCACAGCCCAACATGATTATATTAACCAGACATTCATTATTTTACTCAAAATGTCTTATTAAAATCTATTTTTCAATATAGTTTAATGACTTTTTTTTGTTAGCGAATTCTTTAATCCTTTAACGCGTAGTGATCCCACTCTGGGAACACCGAACTCTGACGCTTTGACTGTTGTCAGTCACGAAGAATAGATTTGATTTCTATAAAAATAATTGCGGGTGACATAGCTCCACGAGAATCCTTTATTTTTTAGCAAGTCATTTCCCGTAAAAAAATGGTCACGATTATTTTTAACAGCACTGACATCTGATGAAAAATGGAAGAATGCGAGAACAGCTGGATCGATTGCCCAATGCCGAATAAAGGGCAGCCGTTGCCATCGCTCGACTTAACGACTAGCAAGATGGCGGACGATCGAGACTTTCATCGCATGCCACAGATCTTGAGAGCCTTTTTTTTTACGACAACTGGCTGTGCGAGACCCTTTTTTTTACGACAGCTGGCTGTGCCGCACAGCCAGCTGTCGTCAAAAAAGGGGTCTCTAGATCTGTGGCACGCGAAGAACGTTTCGATCGTCCGCCATCTTGCTGGTAGTTAAGTCGAGCGATTTCAACGGCTGCCCTTTTTTCAGCATTGGGAAAATGTTGCGCCTCAAAGGGTTAAGAGAGAGAGAGAGAGGAAAATTTTTCTGAAGACAAAATATTTGTACAAAATGCTGTAGGAAGATTTCTTGATATTGGCCCCCTACCCCTTTGACTGGGGTCCCGGGGAAGCTGCTCTGCCGGCCCCTGCATTAGTCCGGCTCTGTGTTTTATTATATTTATGTCTGCTGCAAATAAAAAGGAAGTAATGCTTTTTCACGGTCCAAGATTTCGCATAGAAGAAACTAGTTCATAATAAGAAATTCAGCACGTATGTGAGTTTCGTAACGTAAACGTTCTCTTCACATATCCCTCCCTTTATATCTCAAAGAAAGAGATTCACAAAATTCTTGCTCTAAAACGTATTAGGTCGACCGGAGCAATCATGCCTACTCTTTTCTTTATGTCCCTCTTTCGTGGTTGTGTTCTAGTTTATCTAATGTACTTTGTAGCGTATTTATCTAGTGTACTACAATGTATAAAAAGACAAGAGATCTCGATAATCCAGAATTTTCCCATAATCCGGCGGTACATAAATGCCGGATTATCAAGTGATAAGACTTGCATTCACGGTTTGACTGAGAAACCACACCTAACTCATAATCAAAGAACATGAAAGCTCTGAATGCAATAAATTTAGGTGGATATCTTTATTTCATTAAAACTGCTTTAAAAGTTCACACTTACAAACACTAATAAGGATCAAAATTTACATACCTTGTCAATAGATGATGGTTTCGGCCGACGTTACTTTCCGTCTGCTCGCGTTTTCTCGGAAAAACTTGGTACGGTTACGATTAACGAACAGTAGCCGCATTCGTAAACGCCAAACGAGTTTCCATCTAAGGTGTTCGTAAAAGGAAACTGACTGCATCCAGTTGATAAACTAGAACGTTCGTATACAAAACTGAGTGCGGTTAGTTTCAAACTAAGTAAACTGAGCACGGAGAAAGTTCATTCAGCTGTTGAGAGGACACACTTGCTGCACGTTGTTGTTATGAAATGGCGTCTGTAGTTACGAAAAGAGAAATTTGAACTTCTCTTGCTAAATACTTTTGAAAAAATGCAAGTTTAAGTTGAAATTTCTAAATTTTGATCTGTGCACTTCAATGATGGCTACTCTTTCTTTTTAAAATCCCGTTAATTTTAAATTGAGTACGTACAAAAGACTTTCCTCAGCAAAAATAACAACAGACGTGAAATGTAAACAAACACGTCTCCTAGGCGACAAAAATAATAAGTTGAAGTTGTTCGTAAAGGCAAAAGAAACTGATAGCCACTGATAGCACTAAACATACGCATGCCAGTTTTCTTACGAAAACTCGTGCAACGAGCTTGTCGTTTACGAATGCACCCAGTGAAATAATATGGAACCATGGTGTAATTTCGAGCCATACTCCAAGTTGAACTACATTTCATGTTCTTTGTAAAATTAATCGTACCCTTTATTGGTAAACTTACTATTTAGCAGTAAATGATTCAACGTCGAAAGTAAAAATTTTAAAAGTGTCTCGGTAGACACGTTCTTTTGCAGACGTCCTCCTAGGAAGAAAGCCATAGGATGGCTCATCATCCACCAATGTGTTCGTAAACTCATCAACTCGTGCCACTAGTTTTCATGCAAAAACTGATAGAAACTCTAAGAGGCGTGATTACTGATCTCGGTTTTTTTCGCCTTTAAGAAGAACTTCAGTTCGTTCAGTTTCGTTGACTCGGTGATGCCTTTGTTTATCTGAAAACGTCCTATCAGCACGAAAAGAGCTGTAAACCACCGAAAACTAAGTCAACTGGCTCCTGTTTCAGTTGATTCAGTTTTCAACCTAGCCGCCGCTCCACTAGTGGCAGATTGCATAGCACTCTGAATTGGGAGACGGAAGGTGCCTGGTTCAAATCCATTTCGCGTCCGCCGATCTAACCGTTCGGAATTTTCCGTGGTTTTCTTCGTCACGTTTTCGTCCAATGACCATTCGCAAATGAACGAATGTTTGACCAAAATAAGTTGGTCGTCAAGGTGTGACGTAGTGATAATGACGCAGTTGAAAGAGCTCTATAGTCTATATAGTAAATTTGGTTACCATCCATTCACCTGTTCCTGCTGTAGACTCTGGTTGACTGTCTCTGACGACAGCTGGCTGTGCGCGCACAGCCAGCTGCGTCAAAAAAGGGTCTCTAGATCCGTGGCACGCGATGAACGTCGCACAGCCAGCTGTCGTCAAAAAAGGGTCTCTAGATCCGTGGCACGCGATGAACGTCGCACAGCCAGCTGCGTCAAAAAAGGGTCTCTAGATCCGTGGCACGCGATGAACGTCGCACAGCTCGCTGCGTCAAAAAAGGGTCTCTCCCCGAAAGGGCACGCGATGAACGTTTCGATCGTCCGCCATCTTCCTGGTAGTTAAGTCGAGCGATGGCAACGGCTGCCCTTTTTTCAGCATTGGGAAAGGGTTGCGCCTCAAAGGGTTAAAGAACAGTTGAAATATGCACGATTTTACGGATTAAAAAGTTAAGATGCACAATTATGTGTTACGATAGTTCTAAATACAAAATCTCAGCACTCTGCAACTAAGAGTTTTACAGTTATGCCAAATACGTCATTATTCTTAGCCCCATTGGCGACATCACTTCTTTTAAAATTAAACTGTCACCATAGAATAACACAGTCATATTGCAGTGTGGTCTAAAGCAATAGGGCGGATCAGCTACAGTTTCAGCTTCATTATCAGATAGCTAGAGCAGTTTACTTGTATTCATATCTCTATGGCTTAACCCTCTCGTCACCAAATTATGAAAAATCAGAGGAAAAAAATCTGTCTAGCATTTAATGCATCTGAAATACTATTATAAATCATGCAAAAATATTTTTTTTCTAATGTCGATTAATATTCGATTTTTCTAATAATAATTTCTGCATTTTCGAAGAATTTGTTATGCTAAAATTAATTTAAAAGGATGCACCTATTAGGTAAAGGTTGAGGAATAAGCAAAAAACTATACTTACCTTAAAAAGAAAAAAAAATGATAAAAAAGCAGCGTCAATATTTTCTTAATTTTTCTCCTGAAACAATGAAGCGAAAACTGTAAAAAATGATCTAAATGGACTAGTACTGCAATCTAGGCACTATTTATGCATCTAGTTAAGAGCCTCCTATACTTTCTACATGAATGAATGATATTGATATCACTGAAAGAAAAAAATACTAAATTCAATTGTTTTCTCTCTAAATATTGCTATTTGAAGAAGGAGCGTCATATGAGGTTCAGGGTGACGAGAGGGTTAAGTATAACCATCCTGTAGTTTTCTATTACAAAACACTTCGTTCCATAAATAGATATATCGCGTGCATTCAAGACAGCAAAAGATAAAAAGAAATAAGTAATGTAAAATTTTATTGCAAAATAATAATAATAATAATTTACAGCACATATAAGGCACATCGAATTCATTCCCTGCAGGAACTTCACAACCATGCGAGATTCCAGTCTCGCTAACGACCGCTCAGTCAAAAATCTAGTTCTTACAACTTTTGTGATGGCCCTGTAAAAACAAAACAACATATAGGTACATGCAAAACTCCTCTCATTGTTTTACTGATGTCCTACAACGTTTTAGGCAGTGGCGTATCCCAGAAAGAGTGATAGGGTGACGAGAGAATGAACACCGCCGTTTGAACTAAAAGCAGAGGCGTAGCCAAGGGGGGGGGTTAGGGAGGTCATAACCCCCTCCCCCATGAGGAATTTTTTGCCATACAAAATGTATGTTCTTCTCTATATTATCACACACACGTATACATATATATGAGTTACAGTAGTCATAACCCCCCCCCATGAAAAATTTCTCGCTACGCCCCTGACTAAAAGAATCTGTTTTCGTTCATTTAACCCTTTAACGCGCAGTGTTCCCGCTCTGGGAACACCAAACTCTGACATTTTGACTGTTGCCAGTCACGAAGAATAGATTTGATTTTGTATAAAAATAGTTACGGGTGACATAGCTCCACGAGAATCCTTTACTTTTTAGCACGTCATTTCCCGTAAAAAATGGTCACGATTATTTTTAAACAGAACATCTGCTGAAAAATGGAAGAATGCGAGAACAGCTGAATAGATTGCCCAATGTTGGAAAAAGGGCAGCCGTTGCCATCGCTTGACTTAACTCCAGCAAGATGGCGGACGATCGAAACGTTCATTGCGCGCCACAGATTTAGAGACCCTTTTTTGACGCAGCTGGCTGTGCCGCACAGCCAGCTGTCGCCAGCTGGTAGTTAAGTCGAGCGACGGCAACGGCTGCCCTTTTTTCAGCATTGGGAAAGGGTTGCGCATCAAAGGGTTAAACATGTCACTTACACATGTTCTGTCGTCAGCAAATACAACAAAGGCTGCCAATTTGGTGGGGGGTTTTTTGGTACCATGTTTTGCGAATGACGCCAAATTACGTCATCGATTTAATAAAAAAACTGCTACTTTTACTGATTAAATATTATTGCCATTATTATTAAAACTGCTATTATCCTATTATATAAAAGCGGTACATGGCCACAACATCTGTCTCCATCGCTAAAACGAAAGTGGAAACAGTAAGTTTAAGTAATATCAACTCACTGTCAGGGCCGGATTTACAAATTTTTGCGCCCTAGGCCAAAGGCCATAATTGCACCCCCCCCCTCGAAAAATTGATCAATATTTCCAATTTAATATGCATAATAATTCGTTTTTCTCATCAGCACAATATGTCACGTAAAAAAGTGTTTTATAAAATACAGTTCTTTTTTTTAAAAATTGTCAGATAATTTACAATATCTATTATCATTTCGATAGGAAAACGCTGAATGAATGAAACGCCTTATGGAAAATCCGGCCCTGCTCACTGTTCTAGAACATAGTCATGTTTGGACATGCGTTTTCTTTTTTAACAAAATTTCCATGGATGATATTTTCTCATCTCTAGCTTTACTTTTTATACATACAAATGGAGAAGTAAAAACTTTTTGCAGAAGATAAATTAAAATTTTTTGTACTTTAAATAAATTTGCCTGCTTTAGAACATATACCCGAGCGTCACTTCAGGGCCAAAACTAAGGAAAGGGGCGGCAAGCAGGGCACGTGCCCGGGCACTGTGTTAAAGGGGGGGGGGGCAAAATCAGTTATGATTCTATGACAGGGGGGCGCCCTAGTTAAGGTTTGGCCCGGGTGTCGTGAACTCTAATCACGGCCCTGTGTGACCTTATGCTAATCAGTGACACAATCAAGGGCAGATTCAGGAGGATTCTGATATGGTATTAAAGTTTGCGTGCGAATGGCACTCATAAGAATTTTCTGTGAGTTCCTTTTCTTTTCCAAAACTCACGACAATAAAAAGAAGACGTATTTAATTTCATGTTTTTAATGAAAGAGATAAATTATTTTTTCAACACATTCACGATTCCATCTTCTCCCCTTAAATTGTCACTAAATTTGTTTCAATAAAAGTAACTAAAACCTGTTCATGAAAACTTTGCGGGTGCCTGAGCCCCGGGGCACTCATATAGTCGGCATGGGCGCCGGCAGCATAGGGCAAGGGTGGGGCCATGACCGCCCCCCCCCCCCTGGATTTTTGTATGCAGTGTTTTCCCTTGCTTTTTTGCTCTTTTCAACATGGTAACCATACGTTAAAGTAGTCTTTGCCCCCCCCACCTTTAAAAAATTCTGCCGGCGCCCATGGTAGTCGGCGCCACTGTTCTAGAGGTCAGTGGTTCACAAACTTTTTGTCCTTGCGAACTCGTTTGAAAATCCAAAAGAACTAGGCGGCTAAGCTCCAATATACATCTACATTATTTTTATGCCAAAATTGACGATGAATGTTTTAGTGTGGTAACCACATCGTGTTGGTTTGGTGATATTGCAGGGAAGCTATTTATAGCAACCCCTCCGGCCAGAGTCCAGATTGGTCTGAGTCGAGAAAACATGTGTAGACTCTCATATCTGCTGTCGCCGTGTTTGGTGTAAGGTTTAAGAATGTACTGTGATATTTCGATTGATTTCTTGGGATTTTATGTTTTAAGGATGGTCTCTAATTGTGCAAGTAATCATCCAAGTGTTAGTAGAGTGGTGGAGAAGTTTCAAGGGATTTTTGAGCAGAATTTAACGCCAAAGTTGTCGGGTAATAAACCCACGTGCGGGAAGATAGGTGTAGCCAATAGAATTCTTGTTATGAGTTATTTGTTGGTTAATCAGGATTTATTTTATGGATTTTTCTGTGGGAGACAGGGTTAATGAAGAGTGATATGATTTGCACAAAATGCGATGGAAGCATGAGGTCAAGAACGGTATTTTTGGCGCCAAATATCAAGATAGGATATATATTTAAGGTGCACCGAAAACGGCGAACCTCTTGTTATTACTTAAAACCAAATATTTCATATTTGATAGGTAGCCATCTTGACTTCTTATCACTCTTCCTGAGGCGGCATTACCGTGTTCTGTGATAAAAGTTCGAGATACTGAACAGTCATGAGAAATGACAAATCAATTTGCTTTGGAAACAATTAAACAATCTACTGAACTTCTTGTTAAGAAAGAAAGTGAAGTCACTTTTTCTCCACTATGAGTTCACTCAGAGAGTTTAGTAGAAGTTCACTTTCACTGTGTCTGCAATTTCTAGACCAGAAATTTTAAACCTTTTCTTTTTTCGGAAAATTTTATTCTATTATTTTAGTTTATGTTATTTTATAATTACTTGTGAGTCTTTCTTTTCTTTTCTTTCTGCGTTTAATTTTGGCGTTAAACTTTGATTAAAGGGAGCTAGACAATGCATTGCTATTTCCTTTATAAACGGCTTTTTATCAGTCAGAAAACTAAATTGATATTCATTAAAAGAAATTGAAAACTGCACACTTTTTCTCCTGGAGTTCATCTTCATCCTTCTCAAAAATCAACTACAAATCCATACATTAAAATTTATAACAGAGCATTAATGATAACTATCTGTGTAAATTTCTTTTCAATGTTGCAATTACATGGTGCTGCCATCTATTGTGAATACTACTTATTAAATGTAAAAATGTATCTAAAAAGAGCAGGCAAATATTTAACCCGAACAAAAATTATTTTTTTTTCTCAAACTTATGTAAAAAAAAATACTCATTAAAGCTATTTTTCTCAATGTATATGAAACTGTAATTTGAAACGATCTGGGTTAAGCAGAAAACGAGAAACTGGATTTTCACATTCCATGATGTACCGGTAGTGCTGCCATCTGTTAAGTAAAACTTAAACTACATAAGACAAAATACTAATTATTAATTCTAGTTTTATATAAGTAGTTTCATATGAAATGCTCGATCGTAAGAAATGAAGACGAAGAAAAGGGCATTTTTAACATGATTTATTTGAGTCAACACGATAAACTCTCGCTTAAACGGCCCCTTTTCAGACCGATTTACCGTTATAGCCAGCCCCATTGCTAACACTTTGTGTGTGTGTGTGTGTGTGTGTGGGGGGGGGGGGTAGGGGAGGAGGTCCTTAAATAGAAAAGTTAAATGTCGGTTTTCGCCAACTTATTTAAAAATTTTGTCAACTGGGTTTGTGTAATTTTACCAGGTCTCCCAAAAAAATAGAAATGATAAAATGGTTTTTATTTTAACATCTCTCAACTAAATTCGCAATTCTGCCGAGCCTACAAGTTGATGAAAGGAAAAGAAAGATTTACTAGTTTTCGTGCCAGTTTCAAATAAAATCTTTCTAGTCTACAACAATTAGAAAATGTAATATTGCTTTCGTTGGATAAAAAAAACATGCTCAATCATATTCCCAAATAAGCTAGGATTTTGGCCGAGTGGATAAGACACTGGACATGATAGATGGCCGAAGTGTGAAGGTCCCAGGTTCAGAGCCGTCGATCTAACAATCTGACGTTTCGGGCGCTTTTCTCCAGATGATACAGTAGAGCCCCTTTAAAAGTACGCCGCCCGCGGCCGACCCCTAAGCAGATGCCTCTCGTGTAGGCTTGGCACAACACAAACAAACAAACAAATAAATTAGGATTTTGCGAACTCTAGAAATAAAAAGGTAATTATAGTTTTGTTAAAAAATTTCTAACCAATTTTGTCAAATAGGTTCCTAATTTTGCCAAATGTGGTAGAATTATTTATTATTATTATCATTTATTATTCGAGTGGAGCAGTAAGTTATTACTTGATTATGAAATAGGTAGCAGGTAAGGTAACAAACGGGGAGCGTAGATATTCGATGTGGGTACCGTGGTACCAGCTATTTTAAAAACACGGGGTGTGTTTGGTCATTGACGCAAGGGTTAGACATATTTTTCATTGCGCCAATATCTCAATGCAAATCTAATCCCCCTCTCAACTGTCGCCCGTGGTAAGTGCCCTAGATACGCCGCTGCCCCGAAATGTTCCAACTAAACTATACTTTATATGCGTTATTTGCTTTAAATAACACATATAAAGTTATTACATAATTTTAACTATGTAAACTTAAACATCACATTTAAAGTTATTACATAATTTTAACCACTAGAAAACAGATTTTGATCAATATCCTTTTTACCTTGTAGGTTTCACAAACCACAGTCTTCAAATTCCTCAAAGCGTACCTCTGAGTAGAATCACTGAAAACCTGCAATAGGAGAAAACATTAGTTGCACGTGTTGTTTAACAAGTTGAACACTAATGCTAAAAGAAAAATAAATTATACTCATAAAGAATTTAATAAATGCAACTAAGCTGTGTCTGTTCTATTTAACGACGAAAATATTTTGTTAAACGAAGAACTTGATTATTTATTTATTTATTTATTTAAACACTGGCCGTTTTAGTTAGTTCTCTCGTTGCTCATCCTGTGATTTAGTCTTTCCAAATTACATGAACAGTAACATAAACCTTCCTTAAAAGTGATCCACGAAATCTCGCCAAGCTGAACGACAATGAATCGCCAAATTTGGAGCAAAAAAGGCTTGTGTTTGAAAATGCTTGATAATCGATTGGTACATCTATCTTATTTTTACAGTTGCTCATAGACATATTTTATGTGCAACCGCGAAGTTCTTTACAGTGGTAACGCGCGATACAACTGTACTAGCATAAGACTTTTTTTTTTTTTTTTTTTTTTTCTAGATTCGAACCATCATAAAGTGAATTTTTTGAATGGATATACGATTCGGAATTCAGAATACGAGCCATTTTATAAATATAAAGTTATTAAAGAATAATTATTAAGTAATCTCTATTTACTAAATAATCTCTAATAGATTAAAGCTTCTTACTACCTTTATGGGTACTCTCTATATACAGTAGAACAGCGCGGTTCCCAATCTTTTATCACTGCGCCCCCAACCCCAACAAAGGATAATTTGGGATGAAGCGCCCCTTCACATTCCTAATCATAAATACAGTTTTTTTATCCTTCAACAATGAGCATTTAGTCACATTTTCTACAAAATAATGTTTCCCACAAAGTTTAAATAAACATTTACAGAGTGTCGACCAGTGTCAGGAGGCAAAAATAGTATCATTAATAGCCTCGCTGACATAAAAAAGTCGCCAGTTTAGTAGCCATTTTCTTCATTTTAGTTGCTAAAATAGTAGCATTTTTGCATGATTTTGTAGTTACGAAATAAACATCCGTCATTTAGCTTCATTTAACACTTTGAGGAGCAGTGTTCACGCTCTGGGAACACCAAACTCTGACGTTTTGACTGTTGCCAGTTACGAAGAATAGATTTCATTTCTATAAAAAATAGTTGCGGGTGACATAGCTCCACGAGAATCCTTTATTTTTTAGCACGTCATTTCCCGTCAAAAAATGGTCACGATTATTTTTAACAGCACTGACATCTGCTGAAAAATGGAAGAATGCGAGTACAGCTGTATAGATTGCCCAATGCTGAAAAAAAGGGCAGCTGTTGCCATCGCTCGACTTAACTACCAGCAAGATGGCGAACGATCGAAACGTTCATCGCGGGCCACAGATCTAGAGACCCTTTTTTGACGACAGCTGGCTGTGCGGCACAGCCAGCTGTGCCGCACAGCGAAAGAGGGAAGAGGGTCTGTAGATCTGTGGCACGCGATGAACGCTGCGATCGTCCGCCATCTTGCTGGTAGTTAAGTCGAGCGATGGCAACAGCTGCCCTTTTTTCAGCATTGGGAAAGGGTTGCGCCTCAAAGGGTTAAGAAAGAATGAATAAAATGACAAATTAAAAAGCATAGAGCTATATAACAGAGCGCACAGTAACTTTTTTTTAATCATACAAGTAAAAAAACGGATTAGAGAAAGTTTGATGAACGACCAGTCGATACTTTAAAAAAAAATGGGAGTAGAGAAAAACTGAAAATATCGTTTTTCAAATTAGTTGCCAGGAGTAAGGTACAAGTAGCCAAACACTTGAAAATGTAGTGTGCAAATGACGTTTTTTATTCAAAAAAGTTGGCCCAGTCGCCTTATCTTTAAATCAGTAGCAAAAGTCGCCTTTTTAGTCGGCGGTGGACACACTGCATTTGAAACGAAAATTAGTATGTTTTGGAGTAAAAATAAGATGATTTTTAATGACTATGCCATTTTATCTCTCACCCCCTTTATTGAAAATTGTCCTAAAAATGTGTTCCAGAAAAGCGACATAAAAATGCGATATAATTTTACATATATTTAAATACTATTAGTTCACAACAGCTTTAATCAATTGTTACAATATTTCGTAAGCTGTAGAATATGTATCACATGATTCTTTTACATATATTTAAATACTATTAGTTAGCAACAGCTTTAATCTATTGTTACACTATTTCGTAAGCTGTAGAATAGGCATCCCATGTATTTTTCTATAAATAGATTACACTCATGAAAATTTCAACATAGGGTTACCAGGCGAAATACACGAAAGATGCGAGATAAAATGACATAGTCAATGAATATCATTTTAATATGGCAATAATGAAACTAAAAAAATTAGGGGGTTCAGGGGGTCTTCCCCTGACGAGGCTCGAACAGCCGAGTTTTTTTAAACATGCATTCCCACTTGCTCTCTGGCTGTTTTTCTCACACACCCCGCCACCCCATGCAAACGCTCTGCGCCCCGCAAGGGCGGCTCCCTTCACCGGTTGGGAAACTCAGCAGTAAAGATATTCATAAACCAATCTGCGAAAACGTGAAGTTTTGCATCATGTAGAATTTCGAACAGACATTCATTATCAACATCTATTTTCAGCCGTTCGTCTGCTTCAAACTGTTAAGACAAAGAAATACGGAACTCACCTTGTCGACCACTATCCACGGTACGAAGTAGAGCCGGGGATTGAGGCTGTTGGTCTGTTCGGCCATTTTGTGCAGTAGCCTCTTGCCCTCGGGACCCTGGGCGCACTTGTCAATTTTCTCCCAGTCCAGGCTCAGCCTTCGGGCGCACTGAAACAGGAGCGTGCAGTCAGTAATATATGGAAATCATCTTTGAAGAGATACAGAATCAAAATTTCAGACAAGCGTGATTTACAGCACACATGGGGAACCGCCGGTGCCCCACAAAATCCGTTGCGGGCCGCATGTGGCCCGCCACGGATTTGGATCCGGCCCGCGGAAGATATCTAAACCCATACAAACCATTCAAAATCCCATTAAATACCAATTATACGGCCCGCGACTTCGCTAGCATCTTGAATTTTGGCCCGCAACTTTTCAAAGGTTACCTTACAGTAAACTCCGGATATACTGAATTTTCGGCTGTAGCGAACGCATTCCATGAGGGCCAATTCACATACATTAGAAACGTCCATAGCATTTTTACTTTCCGAACACGTACCATGTAAGGAAAGTATTGTCATCATGAAAAAATTCGACTTCGAGATTTTGGTGTATTGACACGTTTTGAGGTCTTCTGAATTCATTTATGCTATTTTTACGAGATGTATGTATGTGTGTGTGGGTGTATGTGAGTAAACACGATAGCTCCTAAACGGGGCATTCGATTGAGCTCAAATTGGGTATATATGCTATAAACCACCGTCGCAAGACCGGTATTGATTTGGATGTGTATAGGACTTATAGTTTTTCTACAGGGTTACGACAAAGATTTCTTTTACATTATGGCCTATGGGAGGGAAATTCTTGAAAGTGCGCTAGCGTTTAAACGGTACATTCGATGGAGCTCAAATTGGGTATACATGTTTGAATGATTCATCGATTAAAATTTATTTAAATGGTTGGTAATGATCTTAATCGTAAGTGTTTGGAAAGTCGAGTGGAGTCACTCCAGATTTTTTGGTTTTAGTAAACCATGACTACGGCTATAGTGAACTTAAAAATTTCTGGACGGCAGAGGTGATGTTGTTCGATTCCTACGAAGGACGTCTCTTTTGTGTTCGAGTAGAGAGAAAGATTACACCGGTCAACAATTTTTTTTTTTAAGGGGGGGGGGGTTTCTGTTCTCATGTTTAATTCCGATTCTAGACATTAAAAAAATACACTTAAATCTTCATTTTTAGTTCTTAAAGTTTGCTTTTGTCTGATTTACGTCGATAAGTATACTTTAATTTATTTCATAAACGAAAGATGGCAGCACTTTGATTAACCCGAAAGTAAACTGTATTATTATTTGTAACTCTGTAGTATTGGTTGTAGTATTATTTGTAATATTATTATTTGTTTGTATTATTATTTGCTCATACGAACATAAAAGAAATACGAAAAACATTCACCTTTAGACATTAATTTCTTATTATTTTACATTTATATGTTATTTTTTATCACAAATCTTGAATGAAAAAGACTTTTATATCCAGCAAAAACTTTTCTGATCATAATTTAGAGTGGAATTATAAAATGTATATACAGTGGCGGCTCGTCATTAAGGGCCAGAGGGGCCTGGCCCCACCGAAAGCACTGTCTAAATCAAAGTATCTTCCTATTATGTAAGGCAGTTCTTTCAATAATTTACTTTCATTAAAAAAATACACGAGTTTTACTCTATTTTAATACTATCCATTAAAAAATGCGCTTAAAAAAGTGATAGTTATACGATTTTCCCCTATCTAAACCACGCATGGGCCAAGGGCTGGCTTGCCCTGAAATGGGAGTCTCTTCTCCGTTCACCGAGTTGACATATTTGGCATTGAGCATAAAAGCCATACTGACGCGGAATTAACTTGGCATCCAAACGGCTTATTTGGCGCTGTTCTGGGCCAAGATCTGCGGGCCCTCTCACGGTGATCTACACGACCGTACGGGAAAATTTCGGCAATTGGTAGCTATTGGCGAAATTTTCCGCTTAGGAGGAAATCATAGTTTATTTGCATGATCGTATTTTTGCAGTGCAGTCAGATATTTTTCTGTTTTGTTTTCTTGATTTACGAAAAGGGATGTATAAATGTTATTTTTTATATATGTTGATATTTATTTTAAAATAAATAAATCATCTAAAAAATTATGAACAGGCAACTATAAAGAACATAAATATTAAATATTTAAATGTGGCTTTTTGTTTAGTAATAAACTAAACTTTTCAATTTAACATAACTAGGTAAAAAATAGCAAAAGTTGTATAGTAAATTCGATAATTATTTGTCATTTGAGAAATTTTAAATACTTACGCTGTGTGCACGTGGGGATAGGTTGTTCTATATGTATATATATATTCGCGATTTTAATTGGCACTATTTTTCTTTCGGGCCCCACCACTGAAACGGGTCACAAGCCGCCACTGTGTATACATAAATTAGTGATTTTTGGCAAAAATATTGAAAAATTGCTTTAATTTCTACAAAAGCAAACTTTTATTTAAAAAAAAAATAATTTCCTTAGTTTTGGCGTAGGAGAAACTAAAATTTAACATGTAGAAGCAAGACCCAAAAATTGTGTTGACCGGTGTTATCAGGCAACTGTTTCGAAATGCAGGTGAATTGCCAGTGACTAGGCTAACATAATTATACTAAACAAGTTGGAAGGGGCAGGAGGGGTTCATAATTTCTTTCATTGTTGGAATACATTCTAATTTTTAAAAGCATTCACTAATACAAGCAGGGTACTTTTGAAAGTGAACTAAAACCAGAATTTTCACTCTTGACCTTGTAGGATTTCATTTTCCATTTCCAGTACAACGTCACAGGTTGAAAGCGACAGCACCTTTTGCCAATTGAATGGAATGTACATTATTTCCATAAACGGGATTACTTGCGTTTCATTTTACTTAACAACTAGTTCTAGAACCATAAATGCGATCGATTATGTTGGATTTATTTAATAAACAGTCTGTATTTGTATAAAATACTATTTTATAATTTTGTATTTATTGTTCAAATGGGGAAACATCGGTTTTACTGAACGAAATTTGCCGGCCCCCAGAGGTTCACTATAACTGGAGTTGACTGTATTTTTAAGAAAGCCGGCTTTAACCCTTTAAGGCGCAGTGATCCCGCTCTGGGAACACCCAACTCTAACGTTTTGACTGTTGCCAGTCACGAAGAATAGACTGGATTTCTATAAAAATAGTTGCGGGTGACGTAGCTCCACGAGAATTCTTTACTTTTTAGCACGTCATTTCCCGTAAAAGAATGGTCACGATTCTTTTTAACAGCACTGACATCTGCTGAAAAATGGAATAACGCGAGAACAGCTGGATAGATTGCCCAATGCTGGAAAAAGGTCAGCCGTTGCCATCGCTCGACTTAACTACCAGCAAGATGGCGGACGATCGAAACGTTCATCGCGTGCCACAGATCTAGAGACCCTTTTTTGACGACAGCTGGCTGTGCTGATCTAGAGACCCTTTTTTGACGACAGCTGGCTGTGCAGCACAGCCAGCTGTCGTCAAAAAAGGGTCTCTAGATCTGTGGCACGCGATGAACGTTTCGATCGTCCGCCATCTTGCTCGTAGTTAAGTCGGGCGATGGCAACGGCTGGCCTTTTTCCAGCATTGGGAAAGGGTTGCGCCTCAAAGGGTTAAGTTAACTCACCGTAACGAAAAATTATTCCGGAGCAGTCTCGATATTTGCCAACAACGGCGGCTTTTAATTCTTTGGCGATTTGAACATTGCCTATAATAGATTATCATTTCTCATAAAGTCTGCCATTAAACCAGTTCTCCATACATTCTTATGCGTAATCCTTGGCAGATTGGCATATTTTAACACCAAGAAATATTTCATATAACCAATGTGGCAAATATCCAAGTTTTTACTGTTATTGGCACTGTAAAATGGGGTTCGGGGATTTCTCGAAACATACGGAAGACATCGCCAAACTGAATGAAGTTTCGGGAATTTATTTGATGCCGAAGTTGTCGATAAATCACCAAAAGTGGACACCCTTGGAGACATATTACGACGTTGCCGTACTGCCAACTCTTTAAGCAGTAATCAAAATTGAGAAACACGTTTTCTTTCCCGATTTTTGGAATAATAATTTCGTCGAAAGGCGATCAAATTAATATGGGAATACTCTTGAGTTAGCCCCTTTTCAATAAAAAAAAAGAATTTTGGAAATCGGTGCAGCTGGTAAAAGCTGATCGCCATGCATACATAATATAGTGAAATCAGTGGCGTAGCGAGAAATTTCTCATGGGGAAGGGGGGGTTACGACTACCGCAACTCATAAATATATATGTCTATACGTATGTGTTATTAGAGAGAGAGGAAAATACATTTTGTACGACAAAAAAAAATCCTCATGGGGGGGGTCTAACCCTTCTAACTCCCCCCCATGTGACTACGCCACTGAGTGAAACTTCTGAATAATGGTCACCCGTCAATTTCTGGACTTGTACTACAGAGCATGAAGTAGTTTAAAAGATTAGCAGGGCCCCGTTATGAACAACAGGGGCCCCGGGCATTGATGCATTTAGGGGGCCCCAATCTGTAAAATTTGTTTTATTTTTCATAAAATTTTGACATAAAAAAGAATATTTCAGCACAACATTTGAAAATTGGGGCCCTTTTGATACCAGAGCCCTGGGCAAACTCCCGATTTACCCATGGCCGTGAGATTAGCACCTCCCCCCCGCAATAAAATATTACGTATCCGCCTGCGCCGAATAGCCACATGAAACCAGCCTCCAGCCAATCTGAATGACACAATAGAGCAAACAAATATTTAATATGCACGATGTTTATTGTCCCGTGATTGTTCGCGTAATCTGTGGCGATGTGAATGGGACCATTAAGATCGTGCGATTGCACGCTATTACATACATGGCATTTCATTCTTAAGTGGATTTTGTGAAAAAAAGGAAAGCACATGCCAAAGATCCCCAAAACACTTCCGGAGCACAAGGAAAAAAGCGAGTTCATAATGATGCGGAAATGTTTTCGAAAATGTCATACAGAGCGTTAACGTTCACAACACAGATTTGGACAGAGGACGATCGTCGGCTAGTGGTGAAATAGCGTCAGCCTCTCAAAAAAAGAAAAGAAAACTCGTTTACAACGAGCCCAGATTTAACGAGGAGATGGGGAATACTTGGTTGGTACAATGTTAAGTCTATGCGAGCAAAACCAACGCCCAACTACTACGTCACCCAAGCTCTGACGTCATCATTATGCCTACATTTAAAATTTTTATTTTCACAAAATAAAACTATTAAACTTTTCTAGTGAATTTACCCATGAATAGCAATTTTCTAATAATTTGAGATAAAAAATATAATTTTACGACAAATGGCAGTTTTCAATCGTGACTAAACTAGGAAATATGATAAGGAAATCGATCCCAATGAATAATTTTGTATGAGAAAGGTATTTTAATTTTAACGTTGAATTTCAAGATATTTTCTAATATTTGTAGCATTCACCAGAAAATTTAAATAGTTTTACTTTGTGAAATTAAAACTGTAATGACGTCAAAGCTTGGTGACGTAGAAGTTGTAAGTCTTTCTATATCTAGGAGGCGTTGGCAAAACTCGCTTTTAACGATTAAACCCCGTTCATAGCGAGCAATATTTTGCTCTCTTCATAATACTTCCACTGACCTCCAGCTCAAATAATCGTTCCTTTAAAAAATTCCTGTAACGTTCCGAAGTCAATGAAAGCGACGAATATGAAGAATTTAAGCCTCTTAGGTTTCGAGTGTACAAAAAAACTTTTACCCTTTTTTAGGAGCCAAGGCTGTTAATGACGATGGTTTACGGACATGATTCTTCTCCAAACAATACACAAGAAAAAGACAAAGCAAATTAACCAACGATCTTTTGTACTGTACAGAAATTTAAACAAAAAAAATTATAAAGTAAGTTTCAGAGTAAGAATACGTGAATTTTCAAGATTTTTTCAGGAACCTGTTATTTACGAGCATTCGGTTATAACGAACAAAGATCACGGTCCCTACGCACTGGTTATAGGCGAGTTTAACTGGACTCTATCCCCTTTTAATAACACGATACATAAATGCCCTCTAGCGACCCACAGCGACGAATCATGATGCAATCTATTTCTATCGAACGCAATCGCACAACATAAACTTAATGATTACCAGCTACAGCTTCCTCTTACACGTAAATTTCGTATAGCTCTTTTAGGACAAGTCGATGATCGTCCTGTATCAAATCCAAGTTCGTGGTTCGAAAGCAGAATCGAGGTGACCATGGATCGGTGAGTATTGTATTAGAGCAAACCTACACGACTTGCCTATGGGAGATGCCTTGATCAAAGGGCTTATATTAAAGGATCCTAAAGCGCATTCGCGTTACATCTTGAGAAAACTGCCCAAAATTCCATATAGTTAGATCAACAGCCACTAAGATAGGCCAGAACTCTGGAACTTTACACTTTTGACGATGGATCAGACAGTATCTTCCACGTATAATCTCTGTGTCTGTACTTTATATCAAAATAAAAACATTTGTACCTTTGAAATAAATGACAATGTTTTCCAATTAAATTAAACTGAAGCCCAATGGTGTAATGGTTAGCGCATTATGCTGTCGTGCCACAGATCCAGAGTTCAGTTCTTTGGCGAGGTAACGTCGACTCGTCCTCAGTCTTTCATATATCTTGAGTAGGTCAATAAGATGAGGACTAACCTTAATTGGGAACTAAACATGGGGGACCTCAGTCAGATTTTCAAGACACCCTTTCAGTGGCTAGATCTAGGTACAAGGCCTCGAAATCAGATTTTGAAACTGGCTACTAACAAAAATTGCTCATCTCAAGGTCTTTAATAAATTGCAATTGGAGTTTTCTTTTGCCGCTAAACTTTTGAAAATTTTAATTGATAACATACAGCTGTCTCCCATCCTTTCTTATCCGTGTGAATCAAATGTCGTTTTTTCTTTTTTGATTTACAATGCCTATCTTCCAAATTTCGCCACTAGAGGGCGTTGTTGTCCTTTGCATTAGGGCGGGCGTAATCGCTTTACTATGCCCGAGACGTACTAGCCGTTACTTCGCTTGAATAGCTGTAGCTCTGCCCGTTCACAAGACTTTTCAGGTAAAAAGGGCTTTCCTCTGCACCCGGTATATTCAAATTTTAATTAAGTAAGGACGAGAAATTGAAATTTAACATTCTTAAAAATTTTAAATAGAATGTTTTTTTTCAAATAGTTTTCTTTGTGGTCGCAAAATAGTTGAACTCACACCAGTCGCAACATGGGGTTAGTTTCGACTCTATGCCCAAGATACGAACTGCTGTTTGCTAAATAAATTTTGAAATATTATTACACTAAACCGTCCTTTAAGGAAAACTTAGAAATAATAAGCAGACGTACTAGTCTGGATTAGTCTCGACTCCTTGTCCAAGATACGAACTGCTGTGTGCATGCTGCTAGCTAAATTAGTTTTGAAATATAATTACACAAAACAGACCTTTAAGAAAAACTTAGAAATAATAAACAGACGTACTAGTCTGGATTAGTTTCGACTCCGAGCCCATGATACGAACTGCTGTATGCATGCTGTTTGCTAAATAAATTTTGAAATATAATTACACTAAACTGTCCTTTAAGAAAAACTTAGAAATAATAAACAGACGTACTAATCTGGATTAGTCTCGACTCCGTGCCCCAAGATACTAACTGCTGTATGCATGCTGCTTGCTAAATTAATTTTGAAATATAATTACACTAAACAGACCTTTAAGAAAAACTTAGAAATAATAAACAGACGTACAAGTGTTACATTTGGGAACCAATAACTATGGAGGTGTTGTTGGAGCAATGTTCCATCTTAAAATAAATAAAAATTTTGTGAAAAAACACACATAAAAAGATACTTAGAGCAAGATACGATCGTTTCGACTGAAAGTTTATTCGGTCTTCATCAGTCAAAGCCAGGGACTGCTTTACAGCAGGGCATTCGGGGTATGTGCCCTGGGCCCCCGATTTTTAGGGGCCCCCAAAACTTCTTTTCGTATAATCTTAATAACTACTAAAATTATCTCTCAAGAGTAAAATTTCTGATTACTTACTTCATTTCATCACAAATATACAAAATTTTTAACTTTTTGTAACTTGTAATGTTAAGAATTATGCAGTCGATTCGATATTCGATAAATTTGATATTCGCAAATTCGATTATCGTTTCTAAGGCGTGAGACGACTGTAAATACCCATAAAAACATTGAAAAATTTATAAAATGGTTTTTGTCGTGGCATTTTACTGATTTGTAAATGTTTACGTATGGTTAACTTAGGAATGATAATTGGTTTTGACTTAATTTAATTAAGTAATATTCTACGAAAAATTTTTATGCAGGGGGCCGCAAAAGTGTCTGTGCCCTGGGCCCCCAAGTGTGTAGATCGGTCCCTGGTCAAAGCCCTTCGTCTCACAAAACAGTGGGAACTCACTCACACTGTTTTGTGAGACGAAGGGTTTTGACTGATGAAGATGTATAATTTTTCAGACGAAACGATCGTATCTTCTTATAAGTATCTTTTCATGCGTGTTTTTTTAACAATGTTTTTATTTATTTTAACGTTTATTACCAGTATTTTGAGTGTTTTTTCCGTAATGTACTACAGTGGGCACCGGTTATAGCGGACCTGAGATATAACGTACTATCGGTTATAACGTACCTAGAAGCTAGGTCCCGATTGAAGTCCTATGTTTATAATGTTGTTTAACTTCTGTTAAAACGTACTTAACAAAAGTACGTACTTCGGCTATAACGTACATTTTATACCAAAGCTAAAAATAAAATTTTGCTTTTCTTAAGCATTTTATTTCCTTTCTCTCGGAAATTTCAATACGTTCAAAAACACTCGTTGTCCGCTTTCAGAATCTCTAGCGAGATGAATTGTGTATGAATGAAGGGAGCGATCTTTTATCTTTTCCCCCTGCTAGGCATCAGGGCTAAGAATAAGACCATGTTTTCTCTTTGTCATTCATCAATGTAAATTCCTTCTGAAAAGCCCTACAAAAATGATTCTGATGATAGTGAAGAAGAAACAGAGGATTCAGTACCACGCAAAACCGCGCTGCAAAAACATTATTACGATTTTTTGAATGCCGCAGTGATAATGCAGAGACTCTACAAAAGTGTATTATGGATATCCAAAATGGTGTCTTTAAAGCAGCATCTGCGCATTTAAAACAAAAGAAAATTACAGATTATTAATCTCACTAAAAATTGTTAGTAATAAAAAATTTTCTCTATTTTTTAATTTAAATTAAAAAAAAAATCAGATCTGTTTAAAGCACACATTAAAGTGAAGTTATAAGCCCACTTTCGTTTTTGGGGTAATATTGGATCTTACTGCCGATATTGCTTATAACGTACTTCGGCTATAACGTATTACTTTTTTAGGTCCCGTGAGAGTACGCTATAACTAAGGTGACCCTACGTCCCGTTTTGAACGGCACAGTCCCGTTTTTAGGTGGTTTGTCCCGCTGTCCCCAAGCACAGCTTCGGGACACCGTAATGTCCCGTTTTTAGGAAATGTCCCCTGCAATGTCCCGTTTTTAGGAAGAGAGCACCCACGGTAACGATTTCGACAAAGGCCGCTAAAAATCTAAAATCAACCAACGGCAGTGTCTAAAAAAAAAAAAAAAAACCTGAAATCCCTCCCTCCCCTATCGAGACACAAAGAAAATGCCGGGGGATGTATTGTTTTTGTGTTTGTTCTTTTAAAGTTCTTTTTTTGAACTATTCTTTTCTTGCCCTATTTCTTATAGTATATGTGTGTTTTAGCAAAGTGAGTTCTTTTTTTTTTTCGTTTTATTTGATACACTGCAAAAAATTTCAATCCCAAATTACGGTACATGTACTGGCAGCAGTGGGACCAGTACATGTACCGTAAATTTACTATACGGCATATGTACCGTAAAATATTTTATAGTATGTATACCGTAAAAAAAGTGCATATACCATAAATTTTTTATATGGTATATATACCCTTAAAAAAGTGCATATACCATAAGTATCTTTTATGGTATATATACCGTAAAAAAAGTAAATATACCATAAATTTCTTATATGGTATAGATACCGTAAAAAAGTACATATACCATAAATTTCTTATATGGTATATATACCGTTAAAAAAGTGCATATACCATAAGTATCTTATATGGTATATATACCGTAAAAAAAGTAAATATACCATAAATTTCTTATATGGTATAGATACCGTAAAAAAGTACATATACCATAAATATCTTATATATATATACCGTTAAAAAAGTGCATATACCATAAATATCTTTGCGCGTTTTCTTAACAACTAAAAGATACCCAGACCTGCAAATTCAGTCTCCTTACACAAACAGTAGATGTCCCGTTTTGAGGAATAAAATAAATACACTATTGTCAAAAAGTAGTAGATGTCCCGTTTTGAAGGAAAAAATAAATGGTCACGTTAGCTATAACCGGTGTCTACTGTATCTTCTTTTGGAACGTTCATGGGAGCGATGTAAAAGAATATTTTCACGCCTCTTGAAGTGAAGTTGAAACGCAAAGAATAAACGCGTGATAAAAAAAAAAAAAAAAATGAGAAAAGAATTTCTTTATCGGAGGACAAGATGGACGCACCTTATGCAAGGTCGAAGTGTCGTGACCTATTAACATCTATACTTTGACCTGATAAACGGTTTTCTTTTCTTTTTTTTTCCTTTCTACCACATAGATTGAGGCTCATTCAGAGAACTGAACTTACCGGGCACTCGGACTTTGGACTTTTAATATCCAATGTCACATTATAAGCTAGGAAAGAAATACGTGTAAAATCTATACTGTTGCAGAAACGATAGATGCTGGTTTCTTTAACCCATTTATGCCTAGTGTCCCTTTTTTGGGACGGCATTTTCGCTATTAGTCGAAAACGTTATTTATTTTTCCTAGCCTTTATTCATGAGTATTGAGCCTCAACTCTACAAAATATTTTGACATGACCAAGTAGGATGTTGATATTTCGATTTTTATGCATAATCATTTTAAAAGAAATCATATCCTGTTTAAGAAGTTGCCATCAGAAATTTATCTATTATTTCTGCTATCAGTAAAAATCGAAGAAAGTCGCAAAAATATCCAGGCACAAATGGGTTAACGTTATTCGAATACAATTTGTGCAGGGACCATAGAAATAAAACGATCAATACGGGAAAACGATGAATGCGGGAACGATAGATCGGGGTATCACTGCAGTAGGATAATAAATACATACAAAATATTGGGTTGTTGGGAAAGTAATGTCGCTTTTCCGTATGTCAATATTTTGCCAAGACAAAACTATTCAAGGTAATAATACGAAATTCGGCAGGTATGTGAGTTTCTTAGCATAGGTGCTAGATTGGAAAGTATTTTCCAAAATTCGCAACTTATGGGGGATAGGCGGCCAAAGCCTCCTTTTCTCATATCCTGCGAGATCTCAAAGAAGGAAACAGATTTCCATAAAATTCTTGCTGTAAAATACAGCCCTCGTGAATGGCTAAAAATCGATTTCAGACCATTTCGAATAGGATTATTCATGGAGGGTAGACGTGAAAAAGGGGGAGGGTGTCCATTTAAAAAAAAAAAAATATATTATTTATAAAATTATCTCTTTAAAATTTAACAAATGCGGGTCCTATGCCTCAGCTTGTTTGTAAATCAATACTTGTTGAAAATTTATTTGTTTGAGTTCTATGTAAGAAAACGACATTACTTTCCCATCAACCCAATAGTATGCATACAAAAATAGTGTAGAACATGTTACTTGAAAAATACGGAATGAAGTTCACAATTGAAAATTAAATAATATAGAAATATTATTATCCTAATACTATTATTATTATCGAATTATTGCATTTCATTTTCCATCTCGATTCAATAATCATTCTTATACTGTTATAACGTCCTTCTTTGTAGGGTGTGATATGAAATTTGTTTTGTAGGGTATAAGAAAGTTTTCGTAAGACACCCTCCCCCTCCAATGAAGCTTTTGTCCTGGGCCCCCATCTCTGCAAATCGGTCCCTGCAAATGAGGGGCATCAGTCCTCGGGTGCAGCACCTTAAGGAGAGCCAAATTGTAAACGAAACTTCTCCATTGTATATTAATAAATAGGAAAAGGGGATACTACAGGATACTACCTTCAGGAACGGCCTACCTATTTGGTTTAAACCATTAACGCCCAACTTTTTTCAGCACATTCTCAAATTTATGTTGATGCTAGGAGTGATAAATAAATTTCCGACATTTGTGTGGTACGAAGAACGTAAATATTTTTCTAAAAATGTGAATAAGACCGGGAAATATTCTCATTTAAACTTGTTATCGCTGAGTGTTTTGTGTAAATCAGATTTATTATTCAAGAAATTAAACTAGGAAAATAAACTATTGCTTAAATATTTGAGTGACTAACAAATTTCGCGTCGGTCTAAAAGTAGATGGCTGGGCGTTAATGGGTTAAAGCCTGTTTTAGTTCTTGAAGTGCCCTACTGTCCTGCTGAACCCTAGCCGCAGGCTCAGGTCCAGCAAGCAGCGGTTTCCCCTCATTTTTATTTATTTATTTTGCAGTGCAATTTTTGGATTACAATTGGTAAAATACACCAGTGTTATACAATATAAAAGCAATTGGTTTACAATGGTTTACAATAGCTCACAATATTGTTCTTAGTAACATTTGACCATATATACATATATTTAACGCGTTCCTTTTTTTTCTTTTTTTACGATTTTGAAAGTTAAAAAAAAAGTAAATAAATATCTAAAGTAAACAATAATCTGGAGAATGATAAACTTTTAAAGAAATTTTGAAAAATTTAAACATAAATAAATATATCTAATATTCAAAATTGGGCTTTAAAAAGAAGGTGTTTTTTCTTTCTTTTTTAAATTTTGAAAGCATACATACATATATATATATATATATATAAAATGCACTGAAAAATAAATTTAGGCTTGTATATGAGACGTAGTTTTTTTTATTATTATTTTTTTTATTTATTACAACGAATTAAGAGCAGCAACAGAATTCCTATGCCAGGAAATAATGCAAATAAATCCATAAAATTTAAAAAAAAATGTTCTATTTAGAGTTTTCATGTGGTTTTTATCAACTGAAATTCTTGTATTTATTTAATCTGAATCGCTTTGTGGTGTATGGGGTCTTCTTTTAATCGAATGAATATACTATGGGTTGATTATTTTGTAGTTCTTCAATCCCTTTTATTATTTTGTTGCATAAGTTTTTATTTTTTAATACATATGCAGCCCACTGCTCATTATTTTGTGAAGGTGATTTTAAAACTCTGTATTCCTTTAATAATGTACAATTAGTGAAATAATATAATGAATTTCCGTGCATATTGCATTTACAATGATCGGAGGAGGTTCTGTTTATTTAAAAAAATATTCTAGGAATGGTCCATAATTGGTTAAAAAAAAAAAAAAAAAGGTAAAGGTTCTTGTGTTCTAAGGAAAATCCTCTGATGGTTTTTTTAAAGTATTGGTAAGTATACCTGCCCGTAACTTCTGTGTCCCATGATAGTTTCCATTTTTCTAATTTGTACTTTTTACTTTCCGAACATGTACCATGTAAGGAAAGTATTGTAATCATGAAAAAATTCGAATTCGAGATTTTGGTGTATTGACACGTTTTGAGGTCTTCTGAATTCATTTATGCTATTTTTAAGAGATTATGTGTGTGTGTGTGTGTGTGTTCGTGTGTATGTGAGTGAACACGATATCTCTTAAACGGGGCATTCGATTGAACTCAATTTGGGTACGTATATATAACCCACCGTCAGAAGACCGGTATTGATTTTGATGTGTATAGGACCTTTTCCTATACATAGTTTTTCTACAGGGCTAAGACAAAGATTTCTTTCACATTATGGCCTATGGGAGGAAGTTCTTGAAAGTCCGCTAGCGTTTAAACGGTATACATTCGATTGAGCTCAAATTGGGTATACATGCTATAAACTGCCATCGTAAGACCGGTATTGATTTTGATGTGTATAGGACATATAGTTTTTCTACAGGACTACGACAAAAATTTCTTTTACATTATGGCCTATGGGGAGAAATTCTTGAAAGTGCGCTAGTGTTTAAACGGCGCATTCGATTGCGCTTCAGTTTGGAATATATGTTTGAATTATTCATCGATTAATATTTATTTAAATACTTGGTAATGATCTTAATCGTAAGTGTTCGGAATGTCGAGTGGAGTCACTCCAGATTTTTTTAATATGTATTTTAGATAAGATAGTGGCCTTGGAAGTGAAACGCTTTCTATTTCTAAGAGGGAAATACCATTTTTGTTTATAGTGATAAAATCACTATCATACACGCTTAAATCTATTGATTAAAACTAACACTCATTTTTGATTAAATTTCTTATCGGCCGATTTAAATCATTTTACGCCAAAAAATACTCATTCAAGACAATAATTTGTGAATGCCTCAATTCGCCCCAGCACTCCCCATCTGCTATATTCTATTTAACTCATTTTCCGCAAAAATCTTGTCTACTTGAGTATTCAGTCTGTCTCTTCTCCCCCACGACCATATCCTATTACTGTCACGTGACCTACGCTGTTCAACGGCTAACGGTTCATAGTCGGGCATAGTTGTGTGTGTATTCGCTGTTGATAATTTTATGTTATATCCGAATACCAAATGCATCTTTTTCATATTCAGAGTTGTGAAATAAATTCAGCCTAGATATGGAGGAGATGCTTTAGGTAAAGATTTCGTTTTTATCACATAGTGTCTTACGATTGGATTATAAAAAGCTGTTGTAAAACAAATGAAGTTATGATATCTCCACCCAAAGTGAGTAAGTAGTATTTTACCTTTTTCATGTCAATAAATTGGGTTGCTTCTTTAATTAAATCTCACAGCTGGTTTAACCATGATTGCATTTCTATATTCTGACTGTACCATGAATTCGTTTTATAACGAGAGACTATAGTGAAATTATATTCTATTTATTAAAAAAATACTTTTTTATAGTGTGTTAAGATATATGTAATGTATTTGCCTTGATTTAAAATTTATTTTCTCGGGCTTATAATCATAGATTACAGCTCTGATAATAAAATATGAAGAAAACGAATCATTCAATATATTAATCAAAAACAGCAAATTTTAATAAAACACCCTTTTTCTAGCTTAAAATAATAATCTTAATTGAGTACAGATGTGTTCATTAAAAAAGGGCTTATTTTGCAAAAACGCTCATTCTATAGCTTAAATAATAATCATAATTGAGTACAGTTATATTAATCAAAAACGGACAGACACTCCTCATTTTTGATTATTATTTAGCCTAAATGGAGCTGTTGTATAATGCTCAAAAATTGAGAATTTTCCGCTCCATTGATTTTTGTCGAAGAATTGAGCAAATTTTACTCAATCGGGAGAATGGCTGTTTGAAGTCAAAAATTGAGTAAAAATATACTCCGTTTGATTATTATTTTACTCAATAGATTTAAGCGTGTAGATCGCTGCTTGTTTTGCCAATCCGTCTGCTAGCTCGTTTCCCATAATCATAGAGTGTGTGCTTTTTTTTATCCATTTAAATCTTATTGTTTTGGGTATTTTTGTAAGGAGAACTAAAATTTTATGTGTTATTTTATTTGTAGTTATATTATTTTGTAGAATCTGAATAGAGTTGCTGTCAACTCCAATTCTCCCCTGCCCCTGAAAACCCTAGCTATGCCTTTGATCAGAGAGCTATATCGTCATAAGAGCTTCATCTGCTGGCTAGTAGATATGAGACGGGCTCAGCCCGAGCCCGGGCCCGAACCGGGCTCGGGCTCTGTAATTCACAATTGCGTTCGGGCTCGGGCTCGTGAAAAATTTCTCCTTTATTGAACATACTCCTTGAAACAGATTTTAAAAAGTTATTCATGAGGAAAATAAAAGTACAGTCAACTCCAGTTATAGTGAACCTCTGGGGACCATCCAATTTCGTCCACTGTATTCGAAGTTCACTAAAACCCAAGTGCCTTCATGATGGATAGAGATACTGTGTGTGAATCGGGACTAATGGTTTGCGTTCACTATAGCCTATGGTTCTCTATATCCGGGTTCACTATAACCGGAGTTGGCTGTACTTTTAAAAAAAATAGCGACACTGGCGCCTAGAAGGTGTGTTAAGCTCTTTGGATATTTCAGAACAGCGGCTTATATTCATTAGTTAGTCATGAGATCCGACATTATTTGATAAACATTTGGATAAATAAAGAATTAGAAAGTGCATTGAGAGTTTGCAACTCTATTTGTCTTTAATTTGCACAAACGGCAAAATTCATTGTATTCTATCAATGAAGTAGTTGGATTTTTTTCACCTTTAACTGAAATTTCGGGCTCGGGCTCCGACTTAAATAATATTGCTCGGGCTCGGGCGGGCTCGGATTAAAAGTCCTCGGGCTCGGGCTTCAAAAAATGAGCCCGAACTCATCTCTACTGGCTAGAGCTGAAGAGAATTTATAAACGCTTTTTATACCTTGTTTCCGTTCCTTGAAGGCCTTGCGTAGGACTGCATGCAGTTGATGAAGTTGAAGTAGTCTCTCATGTCGGGATAGAGTGACATGGCACAGCTCTGGGTAAAAAAAAAAATGAAGTTATGAGTAAAAAGAGAAGATACACAGCTTAAAATTATGTTGCAAAGTACTTTTTTTCAAGATTTAAAAAGACAAACTCTAAAACACGCACTTCCAGAGATACCATCTTTATCTGAGCTATGATTGCAATTACTTTTGCATTCTTTAACACTTTGAGGCGCAACCCTTTCCCAATGCTGAAAAAAATGGCAGCCGTTGCCATCGCTCGACTTAACTACCAGCCAGGTGGCGGACGATCGAAACGTTCATCGCGTGCCACAGATCTAGAGACCCCCTTTTTGGCGACAGCCTGGATGTGCCGCACAGCCAGCTGTCGTCAAAAAAGGGGTCTCTAGATCTGTGGCACGCGATGAACGTTTCGATCGTCCGCCATCTGGCTGGTAGTTAAGTCGAGCGATGGCAACGGCTGCCCCTTTTTTCAGCGTTGGGCAATCTATCCGGCTGGTCTCGCATTCCTCCATTTTTCAGCAGATGTCAGTGCTGTTAAAAATAATCGTGACACTTTTTTGACGGGAAAGGACGTGCTAAAAAGTAAAGGATTCTCGTGGAGCTATGTCATCCGCAACTATTTTTATAGAAATCAAATCTATTCTTCGTGACGGGCAACAGTCAAAAATTCAGCGTTTGGTGTTCCCACAGCGGGAACACTGCGTGTTAAAGGGTTAAAACTAGATTATTTAATATTTGGCTCCATATACAGTGTATTTTATACTTATCTGCATATAAAATGTTGTTGAAAGTACGAGGGCCGCCGGGAAAGTAAGTTTCCCACTGCCAGGATAAAAATGGAACAAATCATTATTACCTGGAAAAATTTATTGCAAAAGATATAGCAATATTTCAAGCTACTTCTCAGCACTAGAAGAACCCGGACTGTAGCAATTGTCATACTGTAGGACAAGTTTTGTAGCCCAGTATAAAAAAAGTTTGCAACCTGAGAAGGGAGCCAGAATATCACAGTTACTTGCAGTTTTCGTCAATAGAAAATTGATGTTCCCGTACAGGAAATTTTCAGATGCAAGTCATTGGAAGCAAGTTCGGTACTATCGAGTGGATACCTGAAGAAGCAGGTATCCACTGTTTGGATCCACTGCAGGTATCCACTGGATTCCTGTTCGGCATCACTTTTCCACGGACGAAGACTGCAAACAACTGAGACACTCTGGCTCCTTTTTCAGGTGGCAGACTTCTAAGACACTGGACTAAAAAACTTATCCCACAGTATGATAAGTGTTACAGTCTAGGTTATTTCTTGTGTTGAGAAGTAGTTGTAATACTGCTGTATCTTTTGCAATAAATTTTTCCAGGTAGTAATGTTTAGTTCATTTTTATTGGCCGTGAGAAACTTACTTTCCGGACGAACCTCGTATTTTACAATTTAGAAGGATTTACATGATCCACTTCTGCGATTGTTTTGTATTTTTTTTAAACTACACTGTAAAAAAATTCGCATATTTATTGCAGAAAGGTTTCCAAAAATACTGTGTAAACTACCGATGCTCAATTTGGACTCTGGAATTCGGAAACACAACCAACATTTCCAAGTAAAATATTCATGTCGGCAAGAAAATCTTTATCTCGGACGTTCTGCACAGGCATTTTAAATCTTTTTACGTTCTAGATTTGTTTGTTTTTCTATTCACAGAGGGCGCTACAAAAATTCAATGAGTCATTTAAATGATTGTTTCAATGTATCAGTCGAAGGAATAAAGACCTTCACTTCGAAAACAACAAAGGATAGATAAATTATTAATCGTGAGTGTTGAAATAATGCTTCTGTAATCTGCACCTGGTTGTCAGTAAGAAATCAATTCGAAAATAGTTAAAATTGCTGCGAAATCAAATTGGCTTGCAGTAAATATTTGTTAGGTAACGTTTTTTACAATGCAGGAAGGTTTCTAAACTTCTTTACGAAATGTACAGAAATGTTACTGAATGCTTTTCCGCCTGATGCGGAAATGTTTGTAAATATTTTCCCGCCTGATATGGAAACGTTTTTCGCAGCATGAGGAAACGTTCCTATATTTTTCAAACTACATTTGCTGCCCCATACTTTGAGGTAAAGTTTCGGAATTTTCTTTCACAGTGTAGATATGTTTCATATTTGGCTGCATATGCAATTTTATTGAATGTATTTTAGAAACAAAAAGCGTTTACCGGAGTTACAGGCTGAAAAAAAATGTTTTGTTATACCAACAAAACTTTTGTTAAAATTATTTGGTTGTTTTAAGGATACATTCTGTTTATTTGACTAAACAATTTGGTTAAAAGTAAATAAATGTTTTGATAATTTAAAAGAACTAAATCTTTAAATGTTTTATTTTGTTAAAACCTATCAAATTTTTTGGTTGAATTAGCAATGGTGCGTTCATGGCCCATGGAACTAAATCATTCTGTTGAAGTAATAAAATGCTGATTTTACTATGCTATTTCGTTGAAACCTTCAAAACAGTTGGTCGAAATTTTCAGAGATAAGTCTAAATGACTTATCTATTCATAACAATTAACATTTTTTAGTGTTTTTTGTAGCTACAAGTTAAATTTTATAAAACTCATTGCAAATTTTTTTTTCCAGAATGCAGGCTTAGTAAGGCAATCAGAATCGATTTTACGGTTGAGATAAAATAAAACAAGTATATTAACTCAAGCTTTTCGTTATAACGAGCTATCTAGTTTGTTTGACTTAATAACAGAACAGCTTTACTGAAGCAGAAGATATTTCCTTACTTGTACAGTGTTTCCATAGCACTCCATTGGACCATGCTGGCATCTAAAGGTATATTCTTGCTTCTCTTCATCGTACATTTCCTAAAAATCAGGGGAAAAAAAATTCTAATTTTGGCAGAAATATCGTTTAGCTAAGAAAATGCCCCTAAATTAGTTAATAAATGCTCAAAAACTATTGAATAAATGTTAAAACTGTTTGCACATTTCAGATTACCCATTTCTGATGTTAAATGTAATGTTTTGCATGCAAAGCGCCACCTATTGAACATTCTTTGAACAACTTTTTTTTTCGGAAATTCCTTCAGCGCATCGCATGCATAAAGACCATACACAGGGTTTCTACAGACTTCACAGCTTTTGCTTCCCTGACTTTCCCTGACATCTATTATGCTCTTCCCTGACTTTGTATCTAGCGTGCTTTCCTGAATTTTGCCTTTCTATTTTTAATATTAGACCCATTAATTAATAAATTTTTATATATTTTGTCCCTTTTTTTACAAATAATAATAATAATAGAATCAATATACACAAAAACATCATTTGACGTCACTGGATTCTAACAAAAGCCATGTTTGATAATAATTTAGGATAAAATTAAGAATATTTCAACTGATCAAGATATGTATAAAGGACACATTTTAAAATTATTTATGAGGTTAAATAAGAAAATGAAAATGTAACAATTTCAACAATTAGTTTCAAACGGGAAGTATTTTCTTGTTTTGCCGCAAACTTTCAATATTCTTGCATTTCCCTGACCTTTCTTCAATTTCCACAAATTTCCCTGACTTTTTTTTCCCAAATCCCTGACTTTCCCTGACCAAAACTCATTTCCCTGACTTTCCAGGTCTGTAGAAACCCAACTACCAAATTTGGATGCAACCCATTCACTCGTTTAGCTGTAGAACCCTGTTTATAAGAAAAGTTTAATTATAACAGACCTGTGCACATAAAAATAAAAACGCTTTGTTAGAAACAAAAATAGAAAGTACGTACGTTTCCGTCGGTACATAAGAACTACCCTTTATCAGATCAAGGAAGACCACCTCCACGCTGACACGAAGGCAGGGAAAGGAGAGAAGTAAACAAAACAAAGGAATGATGCTCAGAAAAATGCACAGAGGATGCAAATAAAAATGTTGAAAGTCCAAAGAAATAATAATTATTTAAAAAAAACACTTAAAATGCTGGTGTTAGGATCAATATTAAAAATACTTTATTAGAAACGCACATAAATTAAAAACTCTGACAACAACAACAAGAAAAAAATATAAATAAACAAACATAAATAAAAACAATTTAAACACATTAGTGATGCAGATCATCACATATCTTATTTTAATTATCAATTACTTAATTGTTAATTATTTCTAAATTTAATCCGTGTTCAAAATTTATTCTTTGCACTTTCGATTCGGATTTTCTTCTTCGCCTGTAAAGTTTTATTTCTGAACCTGCCTTATTTAAAAGCAATCTTCTGCGTTTTCATTTATTTTTCCTTTTTTTTATTTCACTTTTGCATTTGTAAAGCCTAGCGTTTCAGTTTCGATGGTTTGCTTATGACCATATAAGGCATCAAATCTATAAATAACATTCACTTTCATTTTGGGTTATAATTTAGCTGATAGATTTTTTCTTTTATCGTGTTGGCGCGTCGGGGATTCAAAAATAATTATATAGAAATGTATTTAACGCCTACTGGTGCCTCTCTATTTTCGCACTTTGTTTGGCGTGTGTTGCTTCTGTTACTACACCCTTGGCTTGTGATTTCTCGACACATTCTTCGCTTTGCTGTTGCTCTGAAAAGCTGCGTCACTTTGGAGTCTGCCTGGCCACCGCAGGACTTTATATTTTTGATGTTTATATATATGTTGATAGATTAAATAAAATGTAAATGCCACTTTACGAAATCTTGCTCTTTTATCACGGCTTAAGGTAAAGAGCCTGGGTAATCCACCTCACAACATATAAATAAAAATACTTTATTAGAAACACACATAAATTAAAAACTCTTGTGTGTTAGAAACATATATAAACAAACACGTACATATACACAGATTTTTAAAATTTATATGTGTTCCTAACATATTTATTTTCTAACACTTCTTTTTATGGGTGTTTCTAACATAGTTATTTTTATGTTGATCTTAACGTCTTTTTTGAAAGTTAATTTAACCCATTTGTGCCTGCTGTCCCTTTTTCAAGATGCTCGCAGTCAGTCGAGAAAATTTTTAAATGTTGTTTAATTTTCTTGCCTGAATTCACAAGTGTTAAATCTCAATTCCGCAAAATACTAGGGATGGACGCGAGACAAAACTTGGTGTCTCGCGTCTCGCAAAACAGCCGAAAATCTTTGTCTCGTCTCGCAAAAATCCCTATATAAAAATGTTAAAAATGTTTGTCTCGTCTCGCAAAAAAGCTGCAAATCTCTGTCTCGTCTCGCAAAAAGTCGTCTCGCGTCCATCCCTACAAAATACTGTAATAAGACTTAGTACAGCAGTTCTCAACCTTTGAACCTCACCCCCCCCCCCCCGACAAAGGCTAACTTACGGTGGCGCCCCTCACATTTTTCAACATACACTGCTGGCCATCGTAAATGCAACACCCTGAAGGAAGCATGCAAATAATATGAAATTTACAACATGCATTAGCTGAGGTGAGATATGCAAATGATTAGAATTTCAGCGCAGACGCACATCAAGCGCGCCTGTGGCGCCACCTCAAAGCGCTATTTAAGGCTTGGAGATTTCGACGGTTTCAAGTACAGCAATTGTGTTTTTCTTGCTTTTTTTTCAAAAAAACGATAAATTATGCCTCGTAGGAAACAACGATCATCTTTTGATCAAGTATCCGAGTTTGACAGAGGAAGGATAGTGGCATACCGAGATTGTGGGTTATCTTTCAGGGAAATCGGTCGTCGTATTGGACGAAACCAAACAACTGTGATGCGGATATGTGATCGTTGGGTGCAGGAGGGTACGACGGACAGACGTGATCGACCGCATCGACCTCAGTGCACCACGTCACGTGATGACAGGCAGATTGTACGCATGGCAGTGACGGACCGCTCAGTCACATCACGAACCATATCACAGCAGATTCAGTCTGTAACGCATCATCCAGTGTCTGCGCGTACCATTCGACGTCGTTTACAGCAGAATGGTCTGTCCGCAAGACGTCCGTTGCTTTGTCTACCTCTGACGCGGAACCACAGACGTCTCCGCCGCCAATGGTGCGATGAAAGAAGGATGTGGACGACAGAATGGAATGAAATTCTCTTTACTGACGAGTCACGCTTCTGTATGCAACACCACGACGGTCGGATTCGAGTCTGGAGACACCGTGGAGAGAGGATGCTGAACAGCTGCATTATGCACCGTCACACTGGTCCTGCACCGGGTATTATGGTATGGGGCGGTATCGGATATCTCTCTCGCACTCCTCTAGTACGCATTGCCGGTACTTTAACCAGCCAGCGCTACATCTCCGAGGTGTTGGAGCCAGTTGTCCTTTCTTACCTTCAGGGCTTGCCAACAGCCATATTTCAGCAGGATAATGCACGGCCACACGTGGCACGCATTGTCCAAGGGTTCTTCGTCAATCACCAGATTGAATTGCTTCCCTGGCCGGCGCGCTCTCCGGATCTTTCGCCGATAGAAAACATGTGGTCCATGGTTGCTCAACGACTGACCCAGAGTTCATCCCCAGCTGTCACACCAGATCAACTTTGGCAACGTGTGGAAGCTGCTTGGTCTGCTGTACCCCAAGAACACATTCAAAGTCTCTTTGAATCAATGCCGAGGCGTGTGGCAGCTGTGATCTCCAACAACGGCGGCTACTCTGGGTACTGATTTTGGCAGGAACCACGCTTCATAGAATGCTGTAAATTTAATCATTTGTTACTTGGTCAACATGTTATCTACACAATAAATTTTGTTGTGATATCTCTTGTTTTTCTTGGTGTTGCAATTTGGGTGGCCAGCAGTGTACATTCAGTTTTTTAATCTTTAACAATGAACATTTAGTCGCATTTTTTACAAAATAATGTTATCAGTCAAGTTTGAATGAACATTTTAAGCGACAATGGATAGATTTTTTAGTAAAAATGAGAATAAATAAGATGAATTTTTAAAAAACATGTATCACTACTTGCTCTTTGGCTTTTCTCGCCCTCCCCCCTGCAAATGCTCTGCGCCCCCTTTGGGGGTCGTGCCCCACAGGTTGAGAAACGCTGACTTAGTAGGATAAAAAAGTCCATTTCTTTTTAAAACTTATTTCTATTACTATTTTTTTTACGATTCATGTTACAGGTTTCTGTAATCCAGAAAATTCTGTTATCCGGAGTTAGTGAAGCCCAAGCGGATTTAAGAAGTCCTACTGCAATAAGATTTAGATGTACACAACAGAAAAAAAAAGCATTACAGCCCTCCAACTTACGTATGCTTTTCCGAAGGGAACCAGGTTAACCTCCATCACGTCTCCCATCTCCTGGTGGAGGGGGTAGAGCTGCGTCGTGATGAAACGCATGCTGTCGGGGCAGTCCGTCTCGTAGTAGACATCCAGCCTCACCTTGGGGGCGCTCGAATCGTTGCTGAACTGTTCTGGAGGGGGAGGCGGCGCGTACACCCTACTCACCGTGCCCCCCGACGTGATGAGGACGGGATTGTTCAGGCGGCGGAGACGCCTGTAGAAGCTGCTGTATTCTTGAGCACTCACATCCTGGAAAAAGAAAGAGATACACATGTGATGTCGGCCATCCTTTCAAAAAATTCCCTGTAGTCTCTTCTGTGAAACTACAGAGGTACACCCTCCAAAAAAAGTATTCGAGCAAGAGAGAAATTTCCTACGTTGGTTTCGTATAGTAAAAATTATTTATCATAGAACATGAATTAGGCTATGTATAAATATGACTTTCCATATTTCTATCAAGTTATGCGTTTTTCAAAAACTCAATTATTATTCGCAAATCTAATATAGGAAATTTCTCTCTTGCTCGAATACTTTTTTTGGAGGGTGTACATACAGTAAAGCGTCGGTTATCCGGATGTAAAAAATCCGGACCGTCGATAATCAGAATCCAGCTTCGGTGGAGAAAAAAAATGTTGAAGTGATACGTAAATAAGGAAACCCATGTAAATACATATGTATACACATATTGTACATTACATATGTATGTTCATTCATTCATTAACCCATTTGTGCCTGGATACTTTTGCGACTTTCTTCGATTTTTACTGATAACAGAAATAATAGATAAATTTCTGATGTCAACTTCTTGAACAAGGGATGATTTCTTTTAAAGTCATTATGCATAAAAATCGAAATATCAGCATCCTACTTGGTCATGTTAAAATATATTGTGGAGTTGAGGCTCAATACTCATGAACAAAGGCTAGGAAAAATAAATAACGTTTTCGACTAATAGCGAAAATGCCGTCCCAAAAAAGGGACAGTAGGCATAAATGGGTTAAAATACATTATACGTTCATATTAATTAACTCTTAAATGCATGCGACTCATATCTGCATTTCACTACCGGATTAGAGCAGAATCCAAATTTCTTACATCAGTTTCACACATAAAATAATTTTTTAATAATAAGTGATTCATATGGTGAATAATAAAAGTTTCGCATATTTCTTTCAAACTGCGTATTTTTGGAAAAAATAATTAGTTATTCACAAAACTGATATAGGAAATTTAGCTTACACTCGTGGCTATCGAGCGAACGTCTTTAAAATTCGTATATTAAAAAGGATTAATGATTTTAACAAACTTTCTTTTTGTTATAAATTCAAAGGACATTTCTCTCTCTCTCTCTCTCTTTTCGAAAATTCCAGTCACATATAAATCGGATTATAAACGTTTTACCGTATAATAAACCAAGTTTAAAAAGTTCCCGCTTAAAAAAATTTCCTGTTTAAGACGTTGATATTTCGGTTATTCTCACAATGTTAAAATAACCAGTTTAAAAAGTTTCTTTTCACATCTAAGTTCACTCTCAGAAAGCGTTTAGATCTGTTTTCAATTATTGGTCTCCTCTCCTTATTCTGTTAGTAAAATTTAAAGGATGCTATAAAAGAAGAAAAACCTTTCGTCGTTTTGTCGAAAGTGTTGAAGATGCACCTGAAGAATTTTTTTTTCTTTTTTCAAAAATTAAGACGATTGGATTGTAATCAAATAAAGATTGCCAAAAAAGAAAAAAAAAACTAATTTTTTCTGTAAAATCAATCCAAATGGTGCTTAAAAACAAAATTTCTTTGATTTAATAAAAAGATTCTGTGCTAATTGTGTTGTCTTACTTCATTAACTAATTTGTTAAATGTGCAAAACAATTTAAATTTTTAAATAAAACTACATATGTTTTAAGTTGTCAAGAATAATCTCTCTTGAATATCTATACTGGAATTTTTTATTTGCTTTTCTTCTATAGTTTCCCGTTTAAAAAGTTTTCCCACATTAGAAGTTCTTAATGCTTAGTTTAAAAATATTTAAATCCTCCATGGTTCATCTCATGATAAATATGAAACAGTGTCATCTCGACGAGCTGCTTGGCATCATAAGTTAATTTGGCAATCCTAAGTTAAATTTAAAAATTTTTTTCTATTAATTGCGCATTTGTGTACTCTTCATTTATTTGCGCATTTGTATATATATATATATATATATATATATATATATATATATATAATATAATAGCTTACTTACGTAAAGTGAAATCCCAAGATAATCCATATATATATATATATATTATGTATTGGGTTGTTCGGAAAATCATTTCGCTTTTTCGTACGTCAATATTTTACTTAGACAAAACTATTGAAGATAATAATACAAAATTCGGCAAGTATGCGAGTTATTTAGCGTAGGTGCTAGATTGGAAAACATTTTCCAAAATTCTTAACTTATGGGGGATAGGGGAGCGAAACATTCCTTTCACATATCCTGCGTGATTTCAAAGAAAAGAGATATCCATAAAATTCTTGCTGTAAAATACAGCCCTCGCGAATGCCTAAAAATCGCTTTCAGAAGATTTCGAATAGGTTTCTCTTCTTGTGGGGGGGGGGGGGGCGTAAAAAAAGGGGGGTCCTTTTTTTTTAGAAAAAAATATGATTTATAAAATTAATTTAACAAATATGGGTCCTATGCCTAGGCACAGCATGTTTGTAAACTTGTGCTTGTTGAAAATTTATTTGTTTTAGTTCTATGTAAGGAAACGACCTTACTTTGCAACAACACAATATTTAATAGACAAACGTCTTTAAAATACAGTGTTTATACGTTTATACGTATTTCAAGGGACTATTATTTAAGGGGGAGGGAAACGTATAAATGAGAAAAACGTATAAACGAAATTTTCAAAAGTACGTATATTTTCGTAATAACAAACAATAAAAAGCCAGATTTAAATTAAAATACGGCAACTTATATTACTGCAGGAAAATAAAATACACAATAGGTATGTAACACACGCTTAACCCATTTGTGCCTGGATATTTTTGCGACTTTCTTCAATTTTTACTGATAACAGAAATAATAGATAAATTTCTGATGTCAACTTCTTGAACAAGGGATGATTTCTTTTAAAATCATTATGCATAAAAATCGAAATATCAACATACTACTGGGTCATGTTAAATATTTTGTAGAGTTGAGGCTCAATACTCGTGAATAAAGGCTAGGAAAAATAAATAACGTTTTCGACTACTAGCGAAAATGCCGTCCCAAAAAAGGGACGCTAGGCATAAATGGGTTAAACCAAACGAGCTAAATTCGATCAGTCGGAGCGATTTTAGACGCAGTTTTCAAAAGCGCGCTTCTCCTCTTGGAGCGTTTATCGATCACAAGAGCGGAGCGAAATATGCACGAAATGAACGTTATCCGTATTCTGGAGAACAATAAGCGACTAGGGGAATTCTCAGAAAAAAAGACGAAGCGAGGAGGGGAATTCTCAGAAAAAAAGACTACTAAAAGAGCACTTTTGCGAAAACACCGGTAGGTTCCGATGCAAACGGATCGCTCTCCAATATATCGCTTTTTTTGCTCTTTGGGTTTAAGCGTGTACGAAGTTTTATTCTGAATATAATGTACAGTTATTACTTGTATTCATATTCAATCCGCACGTACAAAATATTTTGTTATTTTCGGCTGTATGGCTGAGTGGGAATGCACAGAAAAAAATGTTCATTGTACACAGTTAAAAGATCCTGTTTAACATTATCATTTAAATCGCCAGATATTAGATATCCTTGCGTAAAACAAAAACCTGTCAAAGCTTGTTGGAAATTTGCTTCACACAGTTTCTCTCCCCTTCATTTCTAAAGAAACGTATAAATGAAGTTTTCTATTTCAGAAAGAAACGTATAAATGAAATTATTTAACATTAAAATAGAATGAATTTTACCGGGACCATACAGAAAAACGTATAAACGATAAAATCGCATAAACTGTGCTTCACGTACTCTTAATAAAGACGGCTCATAAACCGTTTCTTGCTGGAATTCTTTTGATAGATCCTGTAAAAGAATTAAAAGAAACATGCCCTTTTCCCTAGCTACTGGAGTGAATGGATGCTTAGCATGATTTATCTTTCTTGCTTTATTAATAATATTATTATAACAACTACTAAACCAGCCATGCTTAAATCAAGAATGGCACACTCTCATAAATCATTAAGAACTCCGTGGAATGACAGCTCTTAACTGTATCAAAAAATTTTTCCTGTGCGTGTATTTTTCAAGAGCACATTTCACGCGCCGCCGGTTTTAATTGTGCGGTAACAAGCTTCACGACACGACCTACATATTATATATATCTATATAAAGCAGAGATGCATCCCCCCCCCCTTCGTGTGGTGATCGCAGCCCCATAAACTCTTTTTACTTGCTCACGCAATAGCAGAGCTGTTGCCAAACGCTTCGCGGTAAAATTACGATAAATAACCGTGTAATGTTTTTGGTGATTGTTTTTAGAACGAGAAAGGAAAGAAACGGCACGAGCGTAATATTTAGTCTAGATGGCGAAGAGATGGTATGATGAAATAGTAAAAGTGTATTTCAGCTACTGAACTCATTCCAACAAAGTTTAACCCTTTACCTACCGACAGTACTAAGAAGTACCGTTAAATTAAAATTGTACACACAAAAAAAAAAAAAAAATTATTCATTGTAAATATTCCTTTGAAAAATCACTACCAAATACTTCATATAATCAGATTACATCACGATTGCCCTCTTGCTGGTAGTTAAGCCGAGCGATGGCAACGGCTGCCCTTTTTTCGCCATTGGGCATTCTATCCAGCTGTTCTCTCATTCTTCCATTTTTCAGCAGATGTCAGTGCTGTTAAAAATAATCGTGACCATTTTTTTGACGGGAAAGGACGTGCTAAAACGTAAAGGATTCTCGTGGAGCTATGTCACCCGCAACTATTTTTATAGAAATCAAATCTATTCTTCATGACTGGCAACAGTCAAAGAGTCAGAGTCTGGTGTTCCCAGAGCGGGAACACTGCGCATTAAAGGGTTAAAAAAAATGGACACCCTTCCCTTTATTCACGTCTACCCTTCATGAAAAATCGTATTCGAAATGCTCTGAATTTAATTTTTAGGCATTCGCGAGGGCTGTATTATACAGCAAGAATTTTATGGACATCTTTGAGATCACGATCACGCAGGGATATGTTAAAAGAATATTTTGGCCTCCTATCCCCCCCCCCCCATAAATTGACGAATTTTGGAAAATGCTTTCCAATCTTGCATCTACGCTAAGAAACTCATATACATGACGAATTTCGCATCATTATCTTCAATAGTTTTGTTTAAGCAAAATATTCACGTACGGCAAAACGACTTTACTTTCCGAGCAATCCAATATAATCGATGAATTTATCAGGATGTATATTTCTTTCGTTTGAGTGTGATTAGGTGCTTAATGAGTCATTTATTAAATTTTAATATTTTTTTCCGTATCTGGGCTCACTTGAGCCTCGACGCCTCTATTCAACCACCCATTGTCCCCTTACCAGACTAACCGGTTGTTATTTGTGTAACTACACAGCGACCTTTTCTTGACATTACTGCCTAATCACTGGAATCTTCTCCCACGGGAGTTCATTTAATTGGACGTGATCAGAGTTTCGGAACATGACCTTGGATTTTTGATTTTTTTTTTTTTTTTTCGGACAACAATGTCATTGTTATGGGCAGACTTGAGCAGAATCTCTAATAAATGTATTTTCAAAATACATTTGTATCTTGTGTTTTGTGTTTTCACTTGTTAAAACAAAGTACAGTAGAACCTCGATTGATCGTTTTTCATCGGGTGCGTAGGAAAAAACGATGAATGCGGGGAAAACGACAAATACGGGTTCAATTCAAAATACGAAGAAAGCAACCTTTAATGCATACACGCAAGACGGTGCAAAAACAAATACTAATTTGTTACAAACTTGTTGAACAAATAAATCGAAGATGAAAATTAAGTTAAGTGACAGTTTAAAAAATCGGTAATTTTATGTGGGATTTTTAATCAGTTTGAATTAAACAGTAAATTTTCATGATTGAAAATATTTTTCTAGACCTTTTATGTGATTTTATGTTTGTATAAAGTTCATACAGTTTCAGTTACTGTTATTGCTTCAGACAAACTTCGTACTAGTGTAGGCTCAGCCTCATGGGCATGAACATTAGCCTCAGTTTCGACATTATTTTCATTTTTTTTTTTTTTTGCATCATCACACATTTCGTCCATGTTTAGGCTCGTGGGCGCCCATAAGGGGGGCAAGGTAGGGCACTTGCCCCCTACCCCTAGTGTTTTAGGTTAATGTCTCATGATATAAACAAATGGCAAAACCAGAACTAAATTTGTTAAAAGTTTGAAATTTACCTCCCTCTAGAAAAAAATTTTGGAGTTTGCGTCCCCTAGAAAAATTCCTATGGGCTCCCATGTTTAGGCTACCGGGTGCCTCTCCGGCTTCATTAATTTTACAACGATGAACGCGCGAAAGTCACTTTTTGGCGAACGATACATGCGGGTTTCTTTAACGTTATTCAAATACAATTTGTGCAGGGACCGCAGAAATGAAACGATGAATGCGGGAACGACAGATCGAGGGTTTTACCGTATTTTGATAAACGTATTTTAAAAAACATTTTCAATGTATATAGTATTTTCAAAATACAAAAAATAAATTTTGTATCCTGACATTAAATTAATCCTAACACCACAGATTGCTCAGATAGCATGTGCAAATGAAAATCATAAAATTGCTGATTTTCACTTCCCCCCCCCCCTCTCTTGATGTAATTTATGAGCTGCACCAGAATTAGACGTGGTATTGTACCTGAAGAAGTGTTAGGATCGTTTTAAAAAAAAAATAGACACTTTTCTTTAACACAACTATTAAGATTACTTTTGAATAAAACAAGCTGGGATCTTCGGTGGAAAATTTAGCTTCTTCTCAATCAAAATCCTTTAAAAAATTTTCATGTATTTTGCACTTTGAGTGTATTTTGAAAATACACGTATTTTGTATTTTATATATTTTTTTAAATCACACAAACTATGGATCGAGTGAAAAAATTTTAGCTTAAAAATATAAGACTGTTTTTGCTTCTTGAGTTACTATTTTTCGAAACCATTGGCTATGTTCGGCTTGAATTTTGGCATACAAATGATTTGTAAAAAATGTTAAGATAACAAAATCTTAATTAGTTGAGATCTTTGAATTAGAACCACACACAATAGTAACAACCTTTTATAATTTAACAAAGGGCAGAATTTGAAAAAAGGGCAGCCATTGCCATCGCTTTACTTAACTACCAGCAAGATGGCTACCCTATCACCCATTAAAGTTTTGCCCAAGAGTTTAGATTCACCCTGTATAGTATACAGAGTATCTCAGAAATACTGACCTAGGCTTTTATTCATGAACTATTGGTCAAAGGCGGATCAATAAAATTACAAGTTACGTAAAAAAAAGGGTACGGAAATCTATTCAAACGATACAAATTTTCTCGCGATTAAATCAATAAATGCAAAATATGAATTTTTTATACGGCTGCCGTACAAAAAAACAAAAAACAAAACCACACAATTTCAAAGCAGCTGTACCTAAGCATTTCATACGTCACCCATTAAAGTTTTGCCCAAGAGTTTAGTTTCACCCTGTATAGTATACAGAGTATCTCAGAAATACTGACCTAGGCTTTTATTCATGAACTATTGGTCAAAGGCGGATCAATAAAATTACAAGTTACGTAAAAAAAAGGGTACGGAAATCTATTCAAACGATACAAATTTTCTCGCGATTAAATCAATAAATGCAAAATATGAATTTTTTATACGGCTGCCGTACAAAAAAACAAAAAACAAAACCACACAATTTCAAAGCAGCTGTACCTAAGCATTTCATACGTCACCCATTAAAGTTTTGCCCAAGAGTTTAGTTTCACCCTGTATAGTATACAGAGTATCTCAGAAATACTGACCTAGGCTTTTATTCATGAACTATTGGTCAAAGGCGGATCAATAAAATTACAAGTTACGTAAAAAAAAGGGTACGGAAATCTATTCAAACGATACAAATTTTCTCGCGATTAAATCAATAAATGCAAAATAAGAATTTTTTATACGGCTGCCGTACAAAAAAACAAAAAACAAAACCACACAATTTCAAAGCAGCTGTACCTAAGCATTTCATACGTCACCCATTAAAGTTTTGCCCAAGAGTTTAGTTTCACCCTGTATAGTATACAGAGTATCTCAGAAATACTGACCTAGGCTTTTATTCATGAACTATTGGTCAAAGGCGGATCAATAAAATTACAAGTTACGTAAAAAAAAGGGTACGGAAATCTATTCAAACGATACAAATTTTCTCGCGATTAAATCAATAAATGCAAAATATGAATTTTTTATACGGCTGCCGTACAAAAAAACAAAAAACAAAACCACACAATTTCAAAGCAGCTGTACCTAAGCATTTCATACGTCACCCATTAAAGTTTTGCCCAAGAGTTTAGTTTCACCCTGTATAGTATACAGAGTATCTCAGAAATACTGACCTAGGCTTTTATTCATGAACTATTGGTCAAAGGCGGATCAATAAAATTACAAGTTACGTAAAAAAAAGGGTACGGAAATCTATTCAAACGATACAAATTTTCTCGCGATTAAATCAATAAATGCAAAATATGAATTTTTTATACGGCTGCCGTACAAAAAAACAAAAAACAAAACCACACAATTTCAAAGCAGCTGTACCTAAGCATTTCATACGTCACCCATTAAAGTTTTGCCCAAGAGTTTAGTTTCACCCTGTATAGTATACAGAGTATCTCAGAAATACTGACCTAGGCTTTTATTCATGAACTATTGGTCAAAGGCGGATCAATAAAATTACAAGTTACGTAAAAAAAAGGGTACGGAAATCTATTCAAACGATACAAATTTTCTCGCGATTAAATCAATAAATGCAAAATATGAATTTTTTATACGGCTGCCGTACAAAAAAACAAAAAACAAAACCACACAATTTCAAAGCAGCTGTACCTAAGCATTTCATACGTCACCCATTAAAGTTTTGCCCAAGAGTTTAGTTTCACCCTGTATAGTATACAGAGTATCTCAGAAATACTGACCTAGGCTTTTATTCATGAACTATTGGTCAAAGGCGGATCAATAAAATTACAAGTTACGTAAAAAAAAGGGTACGGAAATCTATTCAAACGATACAAATTTTCTCGCGATTAAATCAATAAATGCAAAATATGAATTTTTTATACGGCTGCCGTACAAAAAAACAAAAAACAAAACCACACAATTTCAAAGCAGCTGTACCTAAGCATTTCATACGTCACCCATTAAAGTTTTGCCCAAGAGTTTAGTTTCACCCTGTATAGTATACAGAGTATCTCAGAAATACTGACCTAGGCTTTTATTCATGAACTATTGGTCAAAGGCGGATCAATAAAATTACAAGTTACGTAAAAAAAAGGGTACGGAAATCTATTCAAACGATACAAATTTTCTCGCGATTAAATCAATAAATGCAAAATATGAATTTTTTATACGGCTGCCGTACAAAAAAACAAAAAACAAAACCACACAATTTCAAAGCAGCTGTACCTAAGCATTTCATACGTCACCCATTAAAGTTTTGCCCAAGAGTTTAGTTTCACCCTGTATAGTATACAGAGTATCTCAGAAATACTGACCTAGGCTTTTATTCATGAACTATTGGTCAAAGGCGGATCAATAAAATTACAAGTTACGTAAAAAAAAGGGTACGGAAATCTATTCAAACGATACAAATTTTCTCGCGATTAAATCAATAAATGCAAAATATGAATTTTTTATACGGCTGCCGTACAAAAAAACAAAAAACAAAACCACACAATTTCAAAGCAGCTGTACCTAAGCATTTCATACGTCACCCATTAAAGTTTTGCCCAAGAGTTTAGTTTCACCCTGTATAGTATACAGAGTATCTCAGAAATACTGACCTAGGCTTTTATTCATGAACTATTGGTCAAAGGCGGATCAATAAAATTACAAGTTACGTAAAAAAAAGGGTACGGAAATCTATTCAAACGATACAAATTTTCTCGCGATTAAATCAATAAATGCAAAATATGAATTTTTTATACGGCTGCCGTACAAAAAAACAAAAAACAAAACCACACAATTTCAAAGCAGCTGTACCTAAGCATTTCATACGTCACCCATTAAAGTTTTGCCCAAGAGTTTAGTTTCACCCTGTATAGTATACAGAGTATCTCAGAAATACTGACCTAGGCTTTTATTCATGAACTATTGGTCAAAGGCGGATCAATAAAATTACAAGTTACGTAAAAAAAAGGGTACGGAAATCTATTCAAACGATACAAATTTTCTCGCGATTAAATCAATAAATGCAAAATATGAATTTTTTATACGGCTGCCGTACAAAAAAACAAAAAACAAAACCACACAATTTCAAAGCAGCTGTACCTAAGCATTTCATACGTCACCCATTAAAGTTTTGCCCAAGAGTTTAGTTTCACCCTGTATAGTATACAGAGTATCTCAGAAATACTGACCTAGGCTTTTATTCATGAACTATTGGTCAAAGGCGGATCAATAAAATTACAAGTTACGTAAAAAAAAGGGTACGGAAATCTATTCAAACGATACAAATTTTCTCGCGATTAAATCAATAAATGCAAAATATGAATTTTTTATACGGCTGCCGTACAAAAAAACAAAAAACAAAACCACACAATTTCAAAGCAGCTGTACCTAAGCATTTCATACGTCACCCATTAAAGTTTTGCCCAAGAGTTTAGTTTCACCCTGTATAGTATACAGAGTATCTCAGAAATACTGACCTAGGCTTTTATTCATGAACTATTGGTCAAAGGCGGATCAATAAAATTACAAGTTACGTAAAAAAAAGGGTACGGAAATCTATTCAAACGATACAAATTTTCTCGCGATTAAATCAATAAATGCAAAATATGAATTTTTTATACGGCTGCCGTACAAAAAAACAAAAAACAAAACCACACAATTTCAAAGCAGCTGTACCTAAGCATTTCATACGTCACCCATTAAAGTTTTGCCCAAGAGTTTAGTTTCACCCTGTATAGTATACAGAGTATCTCAGAAATACTGACCTAGGCTTTTATTCATGAACTATTGGTCAAAGGCGGATCAATAAAATTACAAGTTACGTAAAAAAAAGGGTACGGAAATCTATTCAAACGATACAAATTTTCTCGCGATTAAATCAATAAATGCAAAATATGAATTTTTTATACGGCTGCCGTACAAAAAAACAAAAAACAAAACCACACAATTTCAAAGCAGCTGTACCTAAGCATTTCATACGTCACCCATTAAAGTTTTGCCCAAGAGTTTAGTTTCACCCTGTATAGTATACAGAGTATCTCAGAAATACTGACCTAGGCTTTTATTCATGAACTATTGGTCAAAGGCGGATCAATAAAATTACAAGTTACGTAAAAAAAAGGGTACGGAAATCTATTCAAACGATACAAATTTTCTCGCGATTAAATCAATAAATGCAAAATATGAATTTTTTATACGGCTGCCGTACAAAAAAACAAAAAACAAAACCACACAATTTCAAAGCAGCTGTACCTAAGCATTTCATACGTCACCCATTAAAGTTTTGCCCAAGAGTTTAGTTTCACCCTGTATAGTATACAGAGTATCTCAGAAATACTGACCTAGGCTTTTATTCATGAACTATTGGTCAAAGGCGGATCAATAAAATTACAAGTTACGTAAAAAAAAGGGTACGGAAATCTATTCAAACGATACAAATTTTCTCGCGATTAAATCAATAAATGCAAAATATGAATTTTTTATACGGCTGCCGTACAAAAAAACAAAAAACAAAACCACACAATTTCAAAGCAGCTGTACCTAAGCATTTCATACGTCACCCATTAAAGTTTTGCCCAAGAGTTTAGTTTCACCCTGTATAGTATACAGAGTATCTCAGAAATACTGACCTAGGCTTTTATTCATGAACTATTGGTCAAAGGCGGATCAATAAAATTACAAGTTACGTAAAAAAAAGGGTACGGAAATCTATTCAAACGATACAAATTTTCTCGCGATTAAATCAATAAATGCAAAATATGAATTTTTTATACGGCTGCCGTACAAAAAAACAAAAAACAAAACCACACAATTTCAAAGCAGCTGTACCTAAGCATTTCATACGTCACCCATTAAAGTTTTGCCCAAGAGTTTAGTTTCACCCTGTATAGTATACAGAGTATCTCAGAAATACTGACCTAGGCTTTTATTCATGAACTATTGGTCAAAGGCGGATCAATAAAATTACAAGTTACGTAAAAAAAAGGGTACGGAAATCTATTCAAACGATACAAATTTTCTCGCGATTAAATCAATAAATGCAAAATATGAATTTTTTATACGGCTGCCGTACAAAAAAACAAAAAACAAAACCACACAATTTCAAAGCAGCTGTACCTAAGCATTTCATACGTCACCCATTAAAGTTTTGCCCAAGAGTTTAGTTTCACCCTGTATAGTATACAGAGTATCTCAGAAATACTGACCTAGGCTTTTATTCATGAACTATTGGTCAAAGGCGGATCAATAAAATTACAAGTTACGTAAAAAAAAGGGTACGGAAATCTATTCAAACGATACAAATTTTCTCGCGATTAAATCAATAAATGCAAAATATGAATTTTTTATACGGCTGCCGTACAAAAAAACAAAAAACAAAACCACACAATTTCAAAGCAGCTGTACCTAAGCATTTCATACGTCACCCATTAAAGTTTTGCCCAAGAGTTTAGTTTCACCCTGTATAGTATACAGAGTATCTCAGAAATACTGACCTAGGCTTTTATTCATGAACTATTGGTCAAAGGCGGATCAATAAAATTACAAGTTACGTAAAAAAAAGGGTACGGAAATCTATTCAAACGATACAAATTTTCTCGCGATTAAATCAATAAATGCAAAATATGAATTTTTTATACGGCTGCCGTACAAAAAAACAAAAAACGAAACCACACAATTTCAAAGCAGCTGTACCTAAGCATTTCATGCTTCACCCATTAAAGTTTTTCCCAAGAGTTTAGATTCACCCTGTATAGTATACAGAGTATCTCAGAAATACTGACCTAGGCTTTTATTCATGAACTATTGCAATTGAACTATTGTTTTAAAGCAAGAATTTTATAGATATTGCATTTTTCTTTGAAGAGAATTATACGGAAAAGGAGGAGGATGACTCCCCATTCTCCCTGAAACTTTTGTTAACCCTTTAACGCACAGTGTTCCCGCTCTGGGAACACCAAACTCTGACGTTTTGACTGTTGCCAGTCACGAAGAATAGATTTGATTTCTATAAAAATGGTTGCGGGTGACATAGCTCCACGAGAATCCTTTACTTTTTAGCATGTCATTTCCCGTCAAAAAATGGTCACGATTCTTTTTAACAGCACTGACATCTGCTGAAAAATGGAAGAATGAGAGAACAGCTGGATAGAATGCCCAATGGCGAAAAAAGGGCAGCCGTTGCCATCGCTCGACTTAACTACCAGCAAGAGGGAGGACGATCGAAACGTTCATCGCGTGCCACAGATCGAGAGACCCTTTTTTGACGACAGCTGGCTGTGCCGCGCACCCTGAAAGCTTTTTTCGTGGAGGGTTTCATCGTCACAATAATAGGTAGATAAATTAAATTAAAAACTAGTGAGTGCTAATACTACTGTAATCGTTGATTGGTGCTAATTAATTAATTAATTAATCACACTATCTGCACTATTTAGATATAAATAAGAAATGGAGTTTGAATTTTGTGTTATGGCAAGCCTATATGAAGGGCTTCTTGGACTATTGGTAGGCGGACTTTTTATGGGGTTCTAACGCATATTTACGTTCAGGGTTTCTACAGACCTGGAAAGTCAGAGAATATCAGGAAACGTCAGGGATTTGGGGAAAAAGTCAGGGAAATTTGAAGAAATTGAAGAAAGGTCAGGGAAATGCCAGAATATTTGAATTTTGCAGCAAAATCAAGAAAATACTTCCTGTTTGAACCTAATTGTAGAAACTGTTTTATTTTCATTTTCTTATTTAACTTTATAAATCATTTTAAAACGTGTCCTGTATTAACATATCTTGTTCAGTTGAAATAGTCTTAATTTTATCATAAATTATTATCAAACATGGTTTTTGTTAGAATCCAGTGATTTCAAATAATATTTTTGTGTATACTGATTTTGTTATTATTATTATTTGTAAAACAGGGGCAAAATATATAAAAAGTTATTAATTAAAGGATGTAATATTAAAAATAGGAACGCAAAATTCGGAAAAGCAAGCTAGATAAAAAGTCAGGGAAGAGCGTGATAGATGTCAGGGAAAAGTCAGGGGAGCAAAAGCTGTGAAATCTGCAGAAACCCCTGACGTTACATCTGGAGAAAACCTACGGAAACGCCAAACTGTTAGATTTACAACCGCGCGATAGGACTAAACACGGGACCTTCGCACTTTAGCCGTCTTCCATGTTCAGGGTCTTATGCACTCGCCCGTGGTGGGTGGGGGGAGGTTTTTCTTCAGATGTAACGTGAATATGCTTTAACCCTTTGAGGCGCAACCCTTTCCCAATGCTGAAAAAAGGGCAGCCGTTGCCATCGCTCGACTTAACTACCAGCAAGATGGCGGACGATCGAAACGTACATCGCGTGCCACAGATCTAGGCCCTTTTTTGACGACAGCTGACAGCCCTTTTTTCAGCATTGGGAAAGGGTTGCGCCTCAAAGGGTTAAAGCATATTCACGTTACATCTGGAGAAAAACCTCCCAAAACTCCAGATCGTTAGATCGACAGTCGCACGACAGGCTCGAACCCGGGACCTTCACCCTTCAGCCATCCACTATGTTCAGTTCTATATAATGTCGGCCATTGTGGATTCCCTGGATTATTAGTAGTTAGGTATTAAACCGTCGGCCATTTTCGAGAATGATGTTTTTTTTTTTTTTTTCCACCTAAGCTTTTGTTAGAGCTCTTGACTTCCTCTGAAGTCGTGGTGTAAGCTTGGGACAAGCTTTTCAAGATTTGCTAAACAGACTGCTACATAACAATCGAACGAGAAATCTGAAAAGTCGAACAAATCTAAAATCTTATTGTAATTATAAAACATTTTTTTACATAATTTTTTTATGTATATTTCTTGTTTAGCAACATTTCTCGTTTCAAATCTGTCAGAGATTAAGCTTTTAACCAAGCTTTTTAAGGTTTGCAAAACAGATTGCTACGTAACAATCGAACGAGAAATCTGAAATCGTAAAAGTGGAACAGCAAATCTAAAATTTTATTCTAATTATGAAACCCTTTTCTTACATAAAATTTTTTAATATATATTTCTTGTTTAGCAATATTTCTTGTTTCAAATCTGTTCGAGATTAATATTTTGACCAAGCTTTTCAAGGTTTGCAAAACAGACTGCTACATAGCAATCGAACGAGAAATCTCAAATCATAAAAGTCGAACAAAAAATCTAAAATTTTATTGTAATTATAAAACTTTTTAATGTATATTTCTTGTTTAGCAACGTTTCTCGTTCCGAATCTGTCAGAGATTAAGCGTTTAACCATCAACTTCAAACATTTGCGCAATGCCCTGATCCTAGTGTTGACAATACTAGGAGCAGGAATTCTTTTCGGAATTTTTTTGCTGTTTTGTGTTTATTTTTTAAGAGATATTCAAGTTACGAACACTATCCGTCAGAGCATTCTTTTATAAAACTTCACTAAATTACATACGCAGAGTATCTGAATACCAGGGTTCAAAACTTCTGTGAAAGGTTAGGCACACCTAGCTGACTCAGAATCCTACAAAAATGTAGGGTCGCAAACATTGTCTTCATGCACTCAATAATAACCACTTTTGAAAACGCGAAAAAAGCGTACGTCGATTTCGTGATCTACTTATCATAAACAGTGGGCAGATATATCGGAATTTTAACTGTCACTTCAGTAAGATTTTCATAGTGATTAGTACCCATTATGCTTAGCGTCCTTTTTTGAAGAGAACGGCAAAATTTGTTGGTCGCAAAAATACATTCGTATTAAAATACACAAGCATTTAAATTTAACTTTCACAGAAAGCTCAGCGATAGCAAATATATGCGAATTTTTTCACTGTTTTGTTCAGATCTATTTAGAAAAAGAAATACATTTTTCATACCACACTAATATTGAAAATTTATTTATAACTGCAGGTATCAGCATAAATTGGAGAAGGTGATGAAAATATCTGGGCATTAATGGATGGATGACCAACAACTGCATTCCTATGCATTTTCGAGTCATATTGATGTGCCCAACCCTTATTAACTGTTTACGATCCTGTTGTTCAGATGATACTTAGTAAATTAATTCCGTCGCTACCAATACCTTTGGACAGCACAGTTGGACAAAAACTAACAACTAAAACTGGAACAAATTTAGCTTGTTGACAGGTAAATGACAATTAAACTAAAGTTGTTAGTTGAAGGTCCATCTAGCTCGGCTCAACTAAATTAGTTCTATAGCTGAACAAGAAACTAAAAATAATTTAGTTGAAACGAGTTAGTTGGATCTTGAATTAACAACTACTCTAATTAAACATTTAGTTGCGTTCGATTAACAGCTATTAGTTTTTAGTGGAGTGTTTAGTTCAACTAATATTTCAGTTAACACTTTGACGCGCGGTGGTTTCGCCGTGAAAACACCTTATTTCAGCGCTTTCAAAGCTAGTCATAAAAAATATTGTAAAATGGCCCGAAGCTGCAAAAGTGCAGCATGCAGCCAGCTGCGTGTCAGAAAACTTTTTAGCTCTGTATTCGATCGAACGCCATGGAATGGGCAGTTGAATGAATGGATGGCAACAGATGCACTTTTTCAGCAGGAGGCAGTCTATCTATTAGGTCTTCTATATTGATGTGAAAATGCTTGCGCTTCCAAAGAGTTAATGCGCAACTCTGATGGACAACAGTTCACAGAATAGACAGACAGACAAACCGATAACTTAACCCTTTGAGGCTCAACCCTGTCCCAATGCTGGAAAAAAGGCAGCCGTTGCCATCGCTCGATTTAACTACCAGCAAGATGGTGGACGATCGAAACGTTTCTCGCGTGCCAATGGCTGTGCGCGGGAACAGCCATCTGCGTCAAAAAAAAGGGGCTCTAGATCTGTGGCATGCGATGAACGTTTCGATCGTCCGCCATCTTGCTGGTATTTAAGTCGAGCGATGGCAACGGCAGCCCAGCTGCGTCAAAAAAGGGTCTTTCGATCTGTGGCACGCGATGCACGTTTAGATCGTACGCCCTCTTGCTGGTCGTTCAATCGAGCGATGGCAACGGCTGCCCTTTTTCTAGCATGGGCCCATCTATCCAGCTGTTCTCACATTCTTCCATTTTTCAGCAGATGTTAGTGCCTTTAAAAAGAATCGTGACCCTTTTTTTGACGCGAAAGGACGTGCTTCAAAAGTAAAGGATTCTCGTGGAGCTGTGTCACCCGCAACTCTTTTGATAGAAATCCAATCTATTCTTCGTGACTGGCAACAGTCAAAACGTCCGAGTTTGGTGTTCCCAGGACGGGAACACTGCGCGTTAAAGGGTTAAAACACTTCACAACTTCGCTGTGGATAGAGTTAAACCTTAACAAGGTCATGGGCAAATTAAGCTCCCTTAATTCTATTGTTTTTAATTTATTGTGGCTAGTCTGCCTTTTCGTTTATTTATTTATTTATCTATATTGTATCGCCAAACAGAGCCTGTGTAGGAAGCTGAATAAAAACCGCATTATACAAGACTCTATTGTCTTTTGAGTCTTTGTTCCTGCAGTGCTCGTTGCCAACACTGAAAAGAAAAGTATTTTTATACCTTGGTAAGCATTAAGGTTACAGCGTCCGGTGATTTGGGAGCACGATTCAGGTGTTAACCCATTTGTGCCTGGATGTTTTTGCGACTTTCTTCGATTTTTACAGATAACAGAAATAATAGATAAATTTCTGATGTCAACTTCTTGAACAAGGGATGATTTCTTTTAAAATCATTATGCATAAAAATCGAAATATCAACTGGATTTTTTGGATTCATATACTGGGTCATGTTAAAATATTTTGTAGAGTTGAGGCTAAAAACTCATGAATAAAGACTAGGAAAAATAAATAACGTTTTCGACTAATAGCGAAAATGCCGTCCCAAAAAAGGGACGCCAGGCATAAATGGGTTAAGGTAGCCGCAGTGAAGTCTCCGGAATTCAAAACAATAATTCAAGAGCGTTCTTTCAAGAAAACATGCATCTTTTGAACTGCATAAATTAAACTAATTGCATCAGAGACTCGAAAAGAAATGGCGCTACACAGTCTAGTAACTAACGTCAAAAAACGTTTGACTTTAGAAAAGTGTCACTGCTTGTAAAAATTTTCATTTTTTAAAAACTTTTCCTGAAAGTTTTATAACTGATACAAGTTTATGTTTATTTCAGAATGTAGAATAGCTTGTATTGAAAAATTTTTTTAATTTTCAGTTTATTGATACTAATGTACGAAAATCACGATTTGTTCGAACCAGTTTTTAAAGGAATGATATATAGAGTATCTCAGAAACTCTGTTCTCATAACCTTTTATTAACAAAAAAACAATCAAAAGGACTGGTGTTTAAAAGATAAAATAATTACAATATTGTAAAATATTTTAATTATTTTATCATCTTTTTGAACATATCTCGCACACACACAAAAAAAAAAATTCCCAATTACGAAGGTGGTTAAAAAAGTAAGCTAAAGTCCTTTAACCAAAAAGGCCTATTTACGAAATCCAAGAGATGCAGAGACATGGCAAGGGCATTTAGTACAAATTATTTTTCAACATAGAAAGTACTTATATCAAGCTAAACACGTGTTTCTATCGAAAAACACTTCGATCTTCTTCGTAGCAGTCGAAGTCCATAAGATAGACTGGGACAGGGGACTGAAAAGAAAGTCAATTTGTACACACACACCCCCCCCCAGTTCCCTATCCCAGAGTGTGCATGGACTGCAAATGAAGACGATCGTAAAATTCTTTCGATCTTCAATTCTTTCAAAGACATATACAAGGTGATCATAATTAAACATCCCAGATAAACAGCATTCTGCATCTAAAGTGAGTCAGCATGTACACCAGATGCGATCAAGGAAGCTTTTTAAAAGTTTTGTTCAATAAACGTCCGCTAGATGGCGGTTTGCGTGGTGATATGAGCTCAAAAAAAGGACCCAAATCAGTAAATGCTCAAAAACTATTGAACAAGTATTGAAATTTGAACATTTGGAATTAGAGATTTTCGTTGTTGAATTTATTGTTTTATCAAGCAAAACGCCACCTGTTAGATATTTTTCGAATTTTTTTTTTTTTTTTTTTCAAACTTCTTGAGCACATCTCATGACTATTTTACGTATGATATTTGGTTACAATGCGTTCTCCCAGTTTAACCTCTAGAGCATAGGTTCCCAACCTTTTTTGAACTGGCGCCCCCTTTTCTAGTAAATATTTCAATACCGCCCCCCCTCCCATTCCAAAGGAATAAGAGCGTACATAATGCATGGTGAAAACAAGAATTAAATTTTAAAAAATACTAATAGATAGAATATTGTTGGAATTGAAATTCTACTGAATTTCTTCTTCATTTAAAAAAGAGGAATAAAAGTTTTAGAGAGGTATATTAGAGAGGTATCTCTCTCAACAGCGAAGTCTCATATCGAAATATGTGAATTTTCGCACACGTGATAGAAATGAATTATCAGCGTGATTTTTAAGTCTTTTTTAGACTATTTTAGGTTAATCTTCACACGCCCCTCCGTGCCATATCAACACCTAATAATTTTCTCTGGGTCTTTTACCACCCCCCCTGAAAGCCTCAAACGCCCACAGGGGGCGTTATTGCAGGGGACGTTGGGAACCTATGCTCTAGAGCCCTGTTTATAGGGAAAGTTTAATTACAATCACTCTACAATAAATTACAACGATACGTAAAAAAGGTCGAAATTTTTATGATACGATTTAAAATTTTCAAGAAATTAAATCTCAATGAATAATTTCAATTTTTAAACATATCTCGCACACAAAAAAAAAGTTCCCAATTACGAGCGTGGTTAAAAAAGTAAGCTAAAGTCCTTTCCCAAAGCTTATTTACAAAATCGAAGAGATGCAGAGACGTGGCAAGGGCATTTAGTACAAATTATTTTTCAAGACAGACTCCATGGTCATCACATCATTTTTTTCCATCTGTATGCCAATCTACCGAAATCGAAGTTGTAGCAATCAGGGCCATGGTCGATGAGCCACCTAACGGCGACGTCCTGAACTGCGGCATCGGTTTGGAAATGCCATGTGTTTCTTCAACCGCACGGGAATTTGGAAGTCTGTGGGTGCGAAATCCCCGCTATAGGGAGGATGATTCAATAGTTCCATCGGCAGCACCGTAGTGACGTGTGACCGAGGCCGTTTCCAGGTGGGGTAGTGGTACGTCCAAAAGTCGTTAAATTTCACACCAAAAAAATCCCCAAAACTGAACAAAGCTTGGCTATATCTATAAATATGGCGAGAAAATGCCAAACTTAATTTCCTGCTGTTATTCATTGGGAATAATTGTAATAATTCTAATTAATAAATTGCCTACTATTATTCAGTAGGAGTATTAATTAGTGCCTATATTAGTGTAAATAAATATAAGTATAGTTAGAATATGCTTGGCGAAGATTATACAAACAGTTTTAGTAGGCAATTTTAATAAAGATTTCAATTCCAAAGTAGTGTTCTATGGAACAAGGAAGACAAAATATTGTACATTCATGGATTAGATACAGTTTCCAACATAATGGAACAAAAAAGACAAACAGGGCCGACGCATGAATACTCCTGACTTAGAGCTACATAAGTCCTTCCTAGAGTTTCCCCGTCACAATTTGGATCCTCATCAGAAGGTGGAGGAGCTCTGAATATTGGCACCCCTTCTAAACTGCTAGCGACCGCCGAGAGTACTTTCGGAACCACGGACTTAACGTGCACGTACTCGGTGGTCTTTAGTAGTACGTCGGATTCGAGCGATTGAGCATCAACGGAAGCGACTTTTTACAGTTGATTTGTTGAAGGTCACGCGTTGGATGAAAAATGACGTCACATCGATATCGTCCATTCGTCGACAGCTGCTGCGCCGTGAACTGCGTGCACGACAGGACCCCGCTTGCAGCTGCAATTGGTCTCATGAACATAGAGATTGGCGTGCAGATTGGCCAACAAGTGGTGTTTTCTGATGAATCCCGCTTTAATTTGTGGCACCATGATGGCCGCATTCATGTTGGTAAACGCTACCCTCCGGAATGCATTATTGAACGTCATAGAGGACGAACATCCGGAGTTATCGTCTGGTGTTAGACTGCGTATCATAGACGATGCTACGAATTGTGGGTAATCTGAACAGCGACAGGAACATCTGAGAAGTTCTGCAGCCAGAAGTCTTTCCAGGCACTCCTGGAGCTATCTTTCAGCAGAACAATACAAGGAATGTGCAAGGCCTTCTTTTCAGCAGAAAAAATACAGCTTCTTCTGTGGCCTGCTTATTCGCCGGATATGTCCCCTATTGAACATGTGTGGGATTTCATATCCTCGTCCTACACCGTGATCCTCGTCCTACAGCTTCAACAGATGAATTTTGGGTACACCTACAAGAAATATGGAATGCTCTTCCCCAAACACACATTCAAAATTCGTTTGACTCTATGCCACATCGTATATCAGTGCTTATTGCAGCGCATGGTGGCCACACCGAATACTGATTTCGGACACTTAATATTCTTTTTTTGCTTTGAAATTTTAATGATTTATTTGTGCTAAAACAAGTCATTTGTGAAATAAATTTCATTTGATTCTGTTCTGAATATTCCTTTTACGTGTTGCATTTTTTACAAACAGGAATTTAATACCACTTTCCAGACAGCATTTATAGAAAGTGAAATATATTTAGAATATGCCCGACGGAGATTGAAAAACAGTTTTAGTAGGAGATTTTTAATTCTGAAAAGTATTTTATGAAACAAGACGGACAAACACGGTCCACTTATGAAGAATGATCTTTAATGATCTTCCTTACCACTTTCAAGCTTAATAGAATAGGGAAGAAAAATAGGGACAACGCATGTATTATTATACTCTTATAACATATACAGGGTGAATCTAAACTCTTGGGCAACACTTTAAGGGGTGATAGGGCACATAATAAGGAATCAGAATCACATAGCCATGTGGGGTCAAAAACGCAGTTTTCACTTACCTGGTAATAATCACTTTGTGAAAAGTATTGAAGTGTTCGTCTCATTTCTTAACCAAGTTTCATAAACAATAGGCTCGTCTCCAAAAATTTCATCCGTGAAATAAAATAGAATTTTTAAACTATGAATTTTAGTCTTCTGTTTTCGGAGAAAAATACATTAGTTTCTGACGAACAATGGTCGGAAAGTGCACTGTTGTTTCAGCACTTTTTCCAAAGTGATTATTAACAGCTACATGAAGACGATGTTGCCGACCCCACATTGCTATGTGATTCTGATTCCTTATTATGTGCCCTATCACCTCTTAAAGTTTTGTCCAAGAGTTTAGATTCACCCTGTAGTTCTTTATTGCGTGTTTAAAATATGAAAGTGTTTCCGTATTTTTATATTATTATTTTTACTTTCCGAACATGTACCATGTAAGGAAAGTATTGTAATCATGAAAAAATTCGACTTCGAGATTTTGGTGTTTTTACACGTTTTGAGGGCTTCTGAATCCATTTATGCTATTTTTACGAGATGTATGTATGTATGTGTGTGTGTGTGTGTGTGTGTGTGTGTGTGTATGTGTGTGTATGTGAGTGAACACGATAGCTCCTGAACGGAGCATTCGATTGAGCTCAAATTGGATATATATGTCATAAACCACCGTCGCAAGACCGGTATTGATTTTGGTGTGTATAGGACTTATAGTTTTTCTACAGGGCTACGACAAAGATTTCTTTTACATTATGGCCTATGGGGGGAATTTCTTGAAAGTGCGCTAGCGTTTAAACGGTAGATTCGATTGAGCTCAAATTGGGTATATATGTTATAAACCACCGTTGCAAGACCGGTATTGATTTTGGTGTGTATAGGACTTATAGTTTTTCTACAGGGCTACGACAAAGATTTCTTTTACATTATGGCCTATGGGGGGAATTTCTTGAAAGTGCGCTAGCGTTTAAACGATACATTCGATTGAGCTCAAATTGGGTATATATGTTATAAATCACCATCCTAAGACCGGTATTGATTTTGGTGTGTATAGGACTTATAGTTCTCCTACAGGGCTACGACAAAACTTTCTTTTATGTTATGGCATAATGGCATATGGGGAGAAATTCTTGAAAGTGCGCAAGCGTTTAAACCGTGCATTCGATTGAGTTTCAATTTGGTATATATGTTTGAATTATTCATCGATTAAAATTTATTTAAGTGCTTGGTAATGATCTTAATCGTAAGTGTTCGGAAAGTCGAGTGGAGTCACTCCAGATTTTTTTTTTTTTTATATATATAACCGAGTAATTTTTACCATTTTAGTTAAAAGCGTTGAAAGCAAACCTTAAAGGACTATTTTAAGAGAAGAAAAGGACTACTTTAAACTATATCCAAAAAGCATCCAAAATTTCAAGTGCCAGTTAAACGGACGCGTCACTTGGTTTATTACTAAGAGACATTTTTAAGAGCGGCTCTGCCAGCATAATAAGAATGGATGGCACACGAGTGTGTTTGTGTGTGGGATAGTTCATTTTTCATCCAGTCTATGCATTTTTCTGCTTCTTTTGCTTCTTTGTCTGAGAGCCCGGTGTGACCACATTATGACAGCGGTGTCTTGCATGTTAAGTGGGGTTAATTTCGCGAGGTTAAGCAAAAGGTTGGAAACCTCGGAAATAGGTATACATTGGCGCAACATCCGTTTGTGACCCGACTTCGAAGCGATTACGCGGGTGCTTAATCGATTAGGATTAATTTCTTTCTTTCAGATGGAGACTACTATTAGAATACAGTGAAACCTCTCCGAGCGGCCACCCCTCTATAGCGGTCACCCCTCTAAACGGCCAATTTTTCATGGCACGTATTTTTCGGCTCATAGACCTGATGTAAAAATAACCTCTATTAGCGGCCATCCGAACCCCTCTAAACGGCCACCGAGTGGGATCGGCCATCTCATTTTTCGGTAAATTCTACTCACTCCACGCTTTAATTTTGAGCAGAAAAATTCGTCTTTATACACTAACGTATTCCTCATTTTTCAACGAGTAATTTCCGTACTCCCTAGAAACGTAATATTTTCGTGAATTCTTCTTCCCGAAATCTGAAGAAGAGGAAAAAAATTCGTCAATCTGGAGAAGTTTCTTCAATTGACAGGAGAAAAAAAGAAACGGATATTCGTCAAATAACGTAAATATTCCGGCAGCACTGCTGCTAGAAAATTTTCTGTGAATTGAAGAAATAATTTTTGAGAGTGCGTCTTTATACACTAATTTATTCCTCATTTTTCAACGAATAATTTCCGTACTGCTTGTAAATGTAATATTTCCATGAAACCTTCTCAAAAATCTGTAGAAGAGGAAGAAATTTCGTTAGTTCTAAAGAAGTTTCTTCAATTGACAGGACAAAAAAAAGAGACGGATATTCGTCAATTAACGGAAATATTCTGGCAGCACTGATTGCTGCAAAATTTCCGTGAATTGAAGAAATAATTTTTGAGTGTGGGAACTACTGAATTAAAGCGTGTTACCACCTTTTTGTAAAGTGACCATTTTTCCTGAACCGAAAATCAGGACATTTCTAAACCACAGAGTGGGGAGGAATAAAAATCAATTCCGAACACACACACACACACACGCACACACCCTCCCCAAGATTTTTTTTTTTTTTTTTTTTCTACGGATAATGTGATTTTCTACTTTTATGGGGAAAATGAGTTGAAAAAATATATAGCAAGTATACAAATAAAATAGGCCTAATATATAAACTTAGTTTTTAAATAATTTTACAGTTAATTTTTGGATAACCAAAATAAATCAACTTAGGTTGTAGCGAATCTCTGGGAACCATCAAATTTCGTCCGCTATATCCGAAGTTCACTAAAACCGAAGCTTCCTTATGGAGAAAAGAGAAACTGTATGTGTATCGGTACTAATGGCTTGCGTTCACTATAGCCGAAGGTTCACTATATCCGGAGTTGACTGTAGTTTGCCATCTAGCATTAACTTTGGAATCGCCATCCATTGATTATAGGTATGTATATATGGGTGATTCCATGAAACTAAGGACACCAATGGCAAAAAAATATTTTATGAAAAAATAATACTTTTGTCCCCTATGAAGTAAAAATATGTGAATTTCTATAAAATCATGCTAAAATAGTAAACAACACCTGTTTAAAAGTTTTATACACAATGTTTGGCAACATTACTGTTTTTACATGAGTTCTTGTCTTAAAGAGGTGTAGGAAGTTCATCTTGTTTTATAAAAGAAATCAACAAATAAGAATGAAATCTTTTTTTTTTTTTTTTTAATTTAGCTTATATATGAAAAGATTAGACCAATGCAGAAACGTTTACGTTTAACTGCAATATTTATCTTAAAAACAATTTTTGTAAATTAGGCCAAATATTTAATGTAACATCAGTCACAAAATTCTATAAAAGGTTTTCTTGCTTAAATAAAATTAGTCCCAAAAATATAAAGTAAGTCATTTTCTCTTCCTTTATGAAGACATCTTTTAGTCTTTTGAATATTTAATATTGTTACGAATTTTCGGGGCAACCCGCTGCTCTGGGGCTGAAAATGGTTTAAAATTCGTATTCTACGCTTCAAATAGATAAATTTTGCTTTTTGTTGCATCAAAATCGGCCAATTAGAACCGGAGATACGGAGGTTTCGCTTTCCCATATGTTTTTCTATGGGCTTCTAGAAATCTCGAGAAATATTAGTCCTAGAGCTTAGATCTCTTCACTTTTGAGGACTTATTTTTGGCGCCAAATTTGGCGATATTTCGCCAAAAGTCGCCAAGCTTGGCGACTTTTTGGTCATTTGGCGCGATTTTCCCAATGGGGCCTGGAAGTTGTTTTTCCTGCACTAAAACGCATAATAACCTAACATTTCTCTTCTATGACGTAATCAAAATTCACGCTTTATGTAGAACCCTCGAGAAATTGACTTTTCTGGAAACCTCTTGTACCTCCTGCGTCGGCTATTTATAGAAGCGTGCATCGCCCCGAGTCAGTCAGTGCGAGCTGAACGCTCGATGTGTGAATAGCTCTCGGTACGTTTGTGTGAATTGATAGTGCTATAGAAGCTGTGTTTTAGCTTGTTTTGTGAAGCTGTTTTCAAAGTGCTGTGTGTAAATTCTTCATTGCTGTGTCTTAAGGGATTGTGTACTATATCCCTTGAATATTTCTACGGAATTTTTGCCTGTGAAAGTGACTTATTTTGGTGTGAGAAATACAGCATTTGTGAGAGCTTCTGATCCAAGCGGATTGTTAAAAGCACGTTATTGCTAGATTGTGCTTGTGAATTGTGTACAGCTGATTGTACTACGAAGATCTAGAAGCAATAAAGTTTGTGTTCCATCCTGACAAGTGACTTTTTACTTGAACTTTTTACACCAACAGGACTTTAGAACGACGAACCCAAGGAGTAGCAGAGTAATTCCGCAACATTTGGTGTCAGGAGTGGGGTTCTAAATAAAGACTTTAATTTTCCAGTTTATGGTTTTGACTAGACAAAAAATGGAAGAACAACTTCAAAAGCTCATGAATATGATGCAAGAGATGAAAGCCGCACAAGAACAGATGAAAGCCGGACAAGACGAGATGAAAGCTGGACAAGAACAGATGAAGGCGGATTTAGAGAAGAAAATTGAAGCAGGACAGACCGATTTAGAAAAGAAAATTGAAGCCGGACAGACCGATTTAGAAAAGAAAATTGAAGCCGGACAAGAACAGATGAAAGCGGATTTAGAGAAGAAAATTGAAGCCGGACAAGAAGGAATGAAATTGGGATTGGAGAAAATGGAGACTGCTTTGGGAAAATTAGAGAAATTCGAAAAGAGTGTGCAGGAAAGTCAAGAGATAATGGAGAAAAGAATGTCGCTCATAGAAGAAACTCAAACGAAATATGAACAAAGAATTGAAGGAAAAATAGAAGAAAATGTTAAGGAATTGCAGCAAGATATTTGCAGAATGCGGGAAGAATTTAAGAATAAAATTGAGGAGAAACTAGACTGGAAAGAAAATATAGTTTCGAAAATACAGGAAGAATGTGAAGCTAAAATGGAAGAAAAATTGGACTCTCTCGTCAAGCTGGGAAAGTTACCGGAAAACATCAGACTGTCGTCACGCCGCCCAGCAGTGAAACTTACCACTTATGACGGAAAGACTCCCTGGGAAGCCTACAAGACCCAATTTTTAATCGTCGCCAAAGCCAATGGTTGGAGCGAGTCCGAGAAAGCGGACCAACTGGCCGCTTCCCTTAGCGGAGATGCAATTAACGTATTGCAAACTATTGGAGCGACGAAGATAGGAGATTTTGACGCCCTCGCAAGTGCCTTGGAGATGAAATTCGGAGAGAAGTGCCAGAAAGAATATAGTAGAATCCAACTTAAGTCAAGGATGCAGAGATCTGGCGAGACCCTCCAAGAGCTGGCTTCCGACATAGATAGGCTGTGTCATCTAGCCTATGGCAGTTATCCTGATAATGTTCGAGAAGAAGTTGCAGTACAACATTTTATTGAAGGCCTCGTGGACTCTGAAATTCAGAAAGCATTGATCTTGGCGGATTATAAAGATCTCAGGTCTGCCCTCGTATTCGCCATGAAGCTAGAGGCAGCTCAGCTGGCCGTAAGAAAAGAGCGGCATAATGTTAGAGCTGTGTCATTCCAGGAGCCTACGGATGGAGAAATGGAGAGATTAGAGAATAAATTAAAGACCCTGGAAAATCTGGTGGAACGACAAGAACAGTCAGAGCCAAGAAAAGTGAAATGTTGGAGGTGCAACAGCGAGGGGCATTTACGAAAATACTGCGACGCACAAAAGAACTCTCGTCGTAAAGATCGCAGTTATCAACGCACCAGAGAAGCCCATGAAGGAAGACAGAAAAGAGACGACTTTCAGGAACAGAGGCTGAGGGATATTCAAAAGCCCCGTTTGAAAGTCTTACAGATTTCATCAGTGAATGGCGGCAGTGATGGACTATTCGTACTGGGATACGTTAATGGTTCCCCATGCCACATGGTGATTGATACTGGAGCGAACGTAACCATCATAAGGACGGATCTGGCCAAGAAACTGAACTTGAAGATTATCTGGACTCCGCCCTCGCTGACCCTCCAGACTGTGACAGGTGACAAGATCGAAGTGGGCGGAAAAGCGCAAGTAGAAATCACGTTTGGAAATGCCAGATACGACCATGTGGTATATGTCGCCAATATTACAGACTCTTTTATTCTCGGACTCGACTTTTTAAAATCGCACAAATTTAACTTGGACTTTAAGAATAATGAGCTTCGTTCAGACTCAGAAGAAATAGCTGCGTTCGATATTAGAAACGAAACTGTTTTGCCTGTTCAGCAAATAATAGCCCAGACTGATATCACTCTACCTCCCAGAACTGATTCCATAATTTCTGGAACAGTAAAAGAAAGCAATAAATTCCGCTTTGGATTAATCGAACACCCAAGCAATAGTGATTTCGTCAGAGGAGTACTTGTGGGAGCAACACTTGTGGACTTGTCGAGAACGGAAATTCCAGTTAGAGTAGTAAATGTGACGGACAAGTCGAAGGTGATAAAGAAAAATGAAGTGTTGGCGACATGCACTCCTGTTACCTGCATTAATAAGAACACCAACCAAACGACAGCTAAATCTTCCGAGTGCCTGACGAAGGAATTATTACAAGACGTGGAGTTAACGGCAGAACAGAGAAGCGCTGCGGAGAAAGTAATAGCTGAATTTGAAGACCTCTTCTCTCGTACTTCCGGTGACTTTGGCCGTACGAGGTTAACGCAGCATAAAATAGACACAAGCAGCCATTCTCCCATCAAGCAACATCCTAGGCGGCTGCCGTTTGCTAAGCAAGAAGAGGTGAACCGACTTTTAGAGGAGATGCAGCGTGATGACGTCATCGAGCCATCGACTAGTCCGTGGGCCTCGCCGATTGTTTTGGTCCGAAAGAAAGATGGTTCCACCCGGTTCTGTGTTGACTATAGACGTCTGAATGACATTACCAAGAAAGACAGCTACCCTCTTCCCAGGATAGACGACACATTGGACACTTTATCGGGAAACGAATGGTTCTCCACTCTGGATCTCAAGAGTGGCTACTGGCAAGTAGAAATCCATCCCGATGACCGTGAAAAGACTGCGTTCACCACGGGACAAGGATTGTGGCAGTTCAAAGTTATGCCTTTTGGACTCTGCAACGCACCGGCTACATTCGAGCGTCTAATGGAGACAGTGTTGAGAGGACTTTCCTACGAAGCATGTCTCGTTTATTTGGACGATATCATCATCGTCGGAAGGACTTTCGAAGAGCATCTCGAGAACATTCGAAAGGTACTACAGAAATTAAAAGAGGCAAACTTGAAACTAAGTCCGTCGAAGTGCAACTTGTTCCGTCGGGAAGTACGTTACCTCGGGCACATAATATCCGCCCATGGAGTCCGAACCGATCCCGAAAAGACGTCCGCAGTCCAGAACTGGAGTCGTCCCGAGAATATCCACGACTTAAGAAGTTTTCTCGGTCTGTGTACTTACTATCGAAAATTCGTGAAGGGCTTTTCTCAAATCGCAAGACCTCTTCACAGATTGACCGAGACTGGACAGAAATTTCTATGGACTGAGGAATGTGAGGACGCATTCAACGAACTGAAGACGGCTTTAACATCTTCGCCGATCTTGTCGTATCCTCACCCTGACAAGCCATTTATCCTGGACACAGACCCAAGTAAGGAGAGTGTCGGAGCAGTTTTGTCCCAGGAGATAGATGGCCAAGAACACGTCATTGCTTACTGGAGCAAATGCCTTTCAAAGGCAGAACGTAACTATTGTGTTACGAGAAAGGAACTCCTTGCTATCATTAAGGCCGTGGAGCACTTCCATCATTACCTGTACGGCCGAAAGTTCCTGCTCCGAACGGACCATGCCTCTTTAACCTGGCTTCTAAATTTCAAGAATCCGGAGGGCCAAATAGCCAGGTGGATACAGCGACTACAAGAATATGACATCGAGATACGTCATCGGAAAGGGTCATCTCATGGAAATGCAGATGGTTTGTCGAGAAGGCCCTGCATAGACAGTTGTCGCTATTGCTCCAGGGCAGAGAAAAATTACCATCTGAAACATCCCGCTGTCCGCCAAGTTACATCATCGGCATCATCTCAAGATCCCTGGAGTGACGAAAATGTTCGGGCGGACCAATTAACAGACAGCGACATCAAACCTATTGTAGAATTTATGGAAAAATCCAGCGCTAAGCCCAGTTGGCAAGAAATATCATCTTACAGTCCGGCAACAAAACAGTACTGGGCTTTATGGGATTCGCTTCGCCTGAGAAATGGAGTCCTGTATCGTAAATGGGAGTCGGACGACGGCAAGATGCTCCGATGGCAGTTGGTACTCCCTCGCTCGAGGATTCCGAAGGTTCTAGAAGAACTTCATAATGGCTTAACTGGGGGCCATTTTGGCGTAATGAAGACCCTGCAGAAAGTTCGCGAGCGCTTTTACTGGGTTAGGGCTCGAGGCGACGTCGAAAAGTGGTGTCAAGCTTGTGACGCCTGTGCCGCCCGCAAAGGCCCGAAGAAACGAAGCCGTGGAAGACTACATCGTTATAATGTAGGAGCGCCTTTTGAGAGGATTGCACTCGACATCCTGGGACCTCTTCCGCGAACTTCGGATGGCAACAAATACATCCTAGTTGTCATTGACTACTTCTCTAAATGGCCCGAAGCGTTTCCTATTCCCGATCAAGAAGCTACGACCGTAGCAGAGGTACTGGTGCAAGAATGGATTTCCAGATATGGAACCCCTCTGCAACTTCATTCCGACCAAGGAACGAACTTTACCTCTGCAGTCTTTAAAGGACTATGCCAACTTCTCGGAATGGACAAAACCCAGACTACGCCTTTACACCCACAATCCGACGGCATGGTGGAGAGGTTCAATCGTACAATTTTGAACAACCTCTCGCTCCTGGTATCTAGGAATCAAGAGGACTGGGACAAGAAACTCCCCCTGTTCCTGCTGGCCTATAGGAGTGCCGTCCATGAGACTACCGGCTTCACACCTTCCCAGATGCTGTTCGGCAGAGATCTTCGTCTTCCCGCCGATCTAGTGTTCGGCCGCCCTCCAGATGCGCCTTCATCGCCAGAGGAGTACGTGGAAAACCTTCGGGCACGGTTTGAAGATGTACATCATTTTGCTCGGGAGCGGATCAACCTGAACACGGAAAAGATGAAGACTCGCTACGACACGAAGGCTACGGGACACGAGTTCAACGCAGGTGACAAAGTTTGGCTATGGAATCCTACTCGACGGAAAGGCCTGTCTCCCAAGCTGCAATCGCCGTGGGACGGTCCTTACACAGTCCTAAACCGGCTGAATGACGTCATCGTACGGATTCGTAAGTCACCAAACTCGAAGCCAAGAGTTGTACATTACGATCGGCTTGCCATCTACCGCGGTTGTAATTAGCTCAGACCATGGTCACTATGGCGTAATTCCTCTTTTCTTTCAACTCTCATTTCTTTCCTGTCTTTCCCTTCTCTTCCTCTTTCTTCAACTCTCTTTCTCTCACCACTTACGCCATGTTTAGTGTACATATTTGTAATATATTGGATTTTATTAATGTGTATTTGTTATTACATTGATTACTTATTACAGTGTAATTATTTATTATGATGATTATTTATTTATTAATGTGTATTTGCTTATTGTGCTTGATTACTTGCTTGAATTATGTTCTTAAGATCTTGTTAAGTGTTATACAGTGTAGGTACCTGTGTGACCTCCTAACTAGGGATTGTACTGCCCGGGACGTGCAGTCCTTGGGAAGGGGGCAATGTTACGAATTTTCGGGGCAACCCGCTGCTCTGGGGCTGAAAATGGTTTAAAATTCGTATTCTACGCTTCAAATAGATAAATTTTGCTTTTTGTTGCATCAAAATCGGCCAATTAGAACCGGAGATACGGAGGTTTCGCTTTCCCATATGTTTTTCTATGGGCTTCTAGAAATCTCGAGAAATATTAGTCCTAGAGCTTAGATCTCTTCACTTTTGAGGACTTATTTTTGGCGCCAAATTTGGCGATATTTCGCCAAAAGTCGCCAAGCTTGGCGACTTTTTGGTCATTTGGCGCGATTTTCCCAATGGGGCCTGGAAGTTGTTTTTCCTGCACTAAAACGCATAATAACCTAACATTTCTCTTCTATGACGTAATCAAAATTCACGCTTTATGTAGAACCCTCGAGAAATTGACTTTTCTGGAAACCTCTTGTACCTCCTGCGTCGGCTATTTATAGAAGCGTGCATCGCCCCGAGTCAGTCAGTGCGAGCTGAACGCTCGATGTGTGAATAGCTCTCGGTACGTTTGTGTGAATTGATAGTGCTATAGAAGCTGTGTTTTAGCTTGTTTTGTGAAGCTGTTTTCAAAGTGCTGTGTGTAAATTCTTCATTGCTGTGTCTTAAGGGATTGTGTACTATATCCCTTGAATATTTCTACGGAATTTTTGCCTGTGAAAGTGACTTATTTTGGTGTGAGAAATACAGCATTTGTGAGAGCTTCTGATCCAAGCGGATTGTTAAAAGCACGTTATTGCTAGATTGTGCTTGTGAATTGTGTACAGCTGATTGTACTACGAAGATCTAGAAGCAATAAAGTTTGTGTTCCATCCTGACAAGTGACTTTTTACTTGAACTTTTTACACCAACAGGACTTTAGAACGACGAACCCAAGGAGTAGCAGAGTAATTCCGCAACAATATTGGTTCAATTTATGAGTTTTAAACTTATAAAAATAAGTAACGTCAGTCACATTTCTGTTTTTTAATTAGCTACCTACATAAAAATACTGAGAAAATCGCATTGACTACTGCAGAAAGACAGAAAAGGAGGCGAGATAAATTAAAGAATGATGGGAAATATGAAGATTATAAAAGAAAAACGAAGCAGAAGCAATAAAGAGCCAAAATAAAAAGGAAATGACCTAGCTAAATTACCTCAATCAATTCAGAATACTCTTTTTCAAACATTTTCTCAAATTTCAAGATAAATTAATCTCTTTACCTTCTTCTGAATCGACTGAGGTAATTTAGCTGGATCATTTCTTCTTTCATTTTGGGTCTTTATTGCTTCGACTTTGTTTTTATGATCTTCATATTTTCCTTCATTCATTAATTTATCTCATCATCTTTTCTCTCTTTAAACAGCAGTCAATGCTATTTTCCCAATATTTTTAAATAGCTTTCTAATTGAAAAACAGAAGTGTGTCTAATGTTACACACATTTTATAATACACGTTTACACATTTTTATAACTTTAAAATTCACAAATGAAACTACGACTTTTTATGTTATTAGGAGTGATGTTACATTAATGTTAGAGCTAATTTATAAAAACTGTTGTTCTCAAGGCAAATATTGCAGTTAAAAGTTCCTGCGCTTGTGTAATCTTCTCTTAAATGAACGAGATTTCAATTAAAAAAAAATATGCATACCCGCTGATTTCTTTTAGAAAACAAGATGAACTTTCTACACCTCTACAGACAAAAATATACATAAAAATGTTTTGACAACGATTTAGCATAACTTTATAGAAATCATCAAATGCTTATTTTATAGGGGAAAAAACTATTATTCTTTACAAGAATATTTTTTTTGTTCACTGGTGTCCCTAGTTCCGTGGAATCACCCTTTAGTGAAATACACTAACAACATTATTTTTTTAATTTTATTAATGTACAATAAGCATTACTATGATTTATTTATTATGATTAAACTAGATTAATACAATTTCAAAATAGTAAATTTGGTAGTTTTGTTTTTAGGAAGAAATAATATATAATTATAGCATGTTTATGTGAATGTAACACCAGTCACAAAATATATGTAACATCAGTCACAGGAATAAAATATTTTCTACATTAAAAATCTTTTAATTTTTTAAACGAAAGAAAATGTTTTCATAAAGATTGAAATCTGCACTTAACTAGAAAAAAATTATTTTACTTCTCATACTATTAGTTTGAAGAGGATTTGAATTTATATAAAATTCATTTTTCTCAATGTCTCATCTGTGTAACATCAGTCACGTTTTTTGATTTCCCTTAATTAAAAAAAAAAAAAAAAAAAAAAAAAAAAAAGACTTGACTTATATTGAATTTGGATGACAGTATCATACTTATTTATGATACTCTTGATCAATTTAAATAAATAAATATATATTTTTCAAGCCACTGGTGATTTTCAAAGGTTACAAATGTAGTCAAATTGTAAAGTCAGTCACCATGGAATGACCCATATTATAAAACAATCATTTTCACCAGTAAAAGAAACTGGTGTTAAATACAAGTAACAAAAAACTTTGTAATTAACACAATCATTTTCATGTTAATTTATTTTATATTTATTTATTTTTCCTTAAGCAGGACTTTGTCGGGGCAGGAATGGAAAAGCGGGACATTTTAGCATTCTGCGGGGACAGCAGTACATATAGGTATGAAACAGGACGTCTGGTCACTTTACCTTTCTGGAACACCCTAGACAACAGACAAACCGAAGTCATAAGTACTTTTCAATTATGTTACAAAGTGCTTTAAAAAAAAAGAATATGCCGTAAATTTATTACTGCTGCGTTTGTAGAAAAGAAAAAGAAAGATTAAAAAAGTTAGCTGTAAATGATTTTGCTCGATTCCGGATGAAGAAATGAACGCGTTTCCTGTACAACTTGTTCATTCTACCAAAATGGATGACTATTTTTATTTTTATTTTTTATTTATACTATTATAATTCTTTTTTGGGCGCTTTTGTTTACAGGAAATCGTTACGTAGAATTCCCATGGAAGGACTTTTTATTGTTAATCTTTTCTCAACTATCACCACATCATATATTTTCTATTCTCGTTTATTGTCTTTTTCGTAATGAGCGTAGAATCGCTAAAAATAATGAACTCTGGTGAAAAACAGTAGAAATATAGTATTGGATCATTTTTTCACCATTTTCTTTATTAGAGACTACGTAGTTTCATCCATTATGACATTTAAATAATCGTATTTTGGTGTAAAACCACACAGTAGGGATAGGTGAAGAAAACAATTTTAACCCTAAACTGAAACAAACCTGTAAGTCACGTGACTGAGGGAAATAGTACTGTAAAATCAATTTCATTATTTCTCTCTCCCCTCATTTTGGTTTCTACAACAACGAAATGTTTTATTTTGTGAAACAGATGACGATAAATAGCCAAATGCGGTAATTTTCTTTCCCTGAAACTCTCTTAGCTTAGCTTAGCTACAATAGGATGCTCCAGGGCCCGATTATGACCAACAGTGGCCCCCGTGCACTGATTAATTTGGGGGCCCCCATCTATAAAATTTGTTTTATTATTCATAAAATTTTGATATAAAAAAGAATATTCCTCCACAACATTTGAAATTGAGGGCGATTTCGAGCCTGGGGCCCTGGGCAAAGTGCCGATTTGCCCATGCGATAATAAAGCCCTGCGATGCTCTCTCCACCTATTTCTCCTCTATGTGTAAAACAGCGGTTGAGAATTTTCATTGCTTTCAGCTTGCAAATGTACCCGAGTCTGGTATCAACCAAAAAATAAATAAAAAGGCATCTGATTTCGACCCTAGCTTCTCTATTTTAGGAGAAAAAAAAAATGTAAGTGGTCCGACTCTGATCTCCGCTAAAACAGGTATCTGGTCTCGACCCTGGCTGTTTTTTCCTGAAAAATACAGAGTGGTTATAATTTAACTTCCCTATAAACAGGAATTTACAGCTAAAATGGGTGAATGGATTGTAATCAAATGCTGTATATGAGATGAGCTCAAGAAATTCAGAAAAAAAAAAAAATAGTTCAAAAATATCCACTAGGTGGCGCTTCGCATGAAAAAAAAAAACAAATTCAACATTGGAAATGGGTAATTTGAACTGTCCAAACAATTTTAACATTTACTCTATAGTTTCTGAGCATTTATTAACTAACGTGGTGCATTTTCTGAGCTGATTTTACAAAGAAAAGCGCCATCTTTTTAAGGAGATCTAACACAAGTCACATCTGGAGAAAGCCAGCCAAAACTCAAGACCGTTAGATCCACAACTGCGCGATAGGCTCGGACCCGGACCTTCACACTTCGACCGTCTATCAGTTCAGTGTCTTATCCACTCGGCTGTGTAGCAGTTCGAAATGCAGTTAAAAGAAATAAAGTTAGTGGATTAAGTAAGCAGTTAAAGCATAAAGTTTGTTTAAATTACTGGTTTCATTTTGTTTAACTTCTTTACAATTCCATGTTATTGCAAATGCTATCCTCCGAAGACGCTAAATTTGTACTATTTTATGGCTATGTTGAAACTAAAATAACAAGTTAGATTTTTTAAAATTTGTTTTAGCTATCATTTAATAGTTTTTAAAAAAGACACTCATCAGACCCGTCTGGAGGAAAAAAAAATGACGTAATTGGTCTTGTCTTGTTTTCGTGTGTGTAGTACTGATTTTTATTTTTCTTTCTTTCGTTAGAAAAATAGCGGATCTGGATCTGGAACACTTTTAGAAAGTAAACACACGCAAATAGGCACAGATGATTCATTAGTTTACATTTCACTGCTTTATATTTTTATTTAATAAAACAAGGAAGATGAATCAGAGAAAACATGGATTGTAACACTTTTCCAACAGGATCTTACCTGCACTCAAACCAGGCGCGTAGCCAGGAAAATTTTTCGGGGGGGGGGATATGCGCCTGGAAAAAATTTCGGGGGGGGGGGGGGAATATGAACTTATATCTGTATAAATAGACGGAATTTCTTCACTAATCCAAAAATTTCGGGGGGGGGGATATATCCCGATACCCCCCCCTGGCTACGCCCCTGACTCAAACTACTGCTGCAATTGAATGATTCACTTATTCTTTACTACATTGTTACCAAGGGCCGGATTACTTTCCAAAATACATTAACCCTTTAAGGCGCAGTGTTCTCGCTCTGGGAACACCAAACTCAGACGTTTCGACTGTTGCCCGTCAGGAAGAATCGATTTGATTTCTATAAAAATAGTTGCGGGTGACACAGCTCCACGAGAATCCTTTACTTTTTGGCACATCATTTCCCGTAAAAAAAAAATTGTCAGATTTATTTTTAACAGCACTGATATCTGCTGAAAAATGGAAGAATGCGAGAACAGCTGGATAGATTGTCCAATGCTGAAAAAAGGGCAGCCGTTGCCATCGCTCGACTGAACGACCAGCAAAATGGCGGACGATCGAAACGTTCATTGCATGCCACAGATCTAGAGACCCTTTTTTGACGACAGCTGGCTGCGCGCGTCAAAAAAGGGTCTCTAGATCAGTGGCACGCGATGAACGTTTCGATCGTCCGCCATCTTGCTGGTCGTTCAGTCGAACGATGGCAACGGATGCCTTTTTTTCAGCATTGCGAAACGGTTGCGCCTCAAAGGGTTAAAATGAGGAAATCGGAAATGCTTGGCTGGTGCAATGTTCAGCCTACGGAAACATGACTCGCTTTTAACGAGTAAACCCTGGTTGTAGCGAGTAATATGTTTTGTTATTTATAAAAATTTCTCTTGACCTTCCTCCTCCCTAGCTCAGCAAAGCCTTTCCCGAGAAAAAAAGAAACCTCTTTTTACATTACTCATTAGCTCAGTAGACCTTATCCTACAGGGCTCGACTATTTTAGGGGCCCCTTCGGGGGGGGGGGGGAACTTGCAATCAAGCATTTGATGTTATTTTAGCGTTTATCAACTCGCCTGAATAAGTTATACTGATAATAAGTGACTCTACACACGTGAGAAAACTTGTTGGCTTTGTTCGTCATTTGTTAGTTGATGTTTGAATCAGGATTTCTGCTACGGTCGCATTTTTAGCAAAATGCGAAAAGACTATACAAAATGCGAAAATGAAACAAGACATTTTCGCTATTTTGCTAAAGCCTTTGCTTTGAATGCTCACATAAAAAAATGTTTTATTTGTTATTTTCTTTATTCCTGAAATTTTTCTATTGTATTTCAGATAAAGTTTAGTATAAGCTTGATGTAATGCCGTCTCATGTAGTAAATAATATTTCTCGAAAACGAGTATAAATCACAGCTCGTATATTCAATTTACTATAAATTTCAACAGTATTCAGTATTAATGCAGTTTGTGCTATACTGGGCTTGTACTGCCTCAGAATTAAACTTGTTCTCTCTTAATGGTAAGTATAATAATAAATTTTAATTTTTAAAAAATGTTTATTCGCTGCTATGGGTTAATTCTTTAAAAATGGGATGCCTAAATTTTAACATTTAATTCACAAATATCGATGAAACACGTTAAGTCATCGAAAATGCTATATGTGAAGTCATATTTACAGACCTATTGATATTTCAGCATTTTGCTAAAGCTTTTTTTTTTTTCTTATTTTAGCTTTTTTGCTAAAGAACTTTTGAACTCAGCTTAAACCCTGGTTTGAATGGATATGCGTGGGCCCGAAAAAAATTCGGACGGGGGGGGGGATATGCAGCAATTCGGGGGGTGGGATATGTAGCGCTAAATTTTTCTTTCACCTTAATTGATATTTAGAAACAACACAAATACAAATCTACTACTGTTTGACTACCGATTAGATAGAAACATAAACATCCGGTTTAGAGGCGAAAAAGGGACAGTCCATTAGTTGTTGTGGGGGGCAGTCAGATGTACGCTTACCGTTAAATTAATAATTCAGACGCAGTTTTCAAGAAATAACGATTTGTTTACTGCAATGTTATTTTTAAACTTAAAGCAAATCAATGGCATTTAAAATAACACGAACAAGATTGTTGATTTGTAATATAATAGATTGTTGATTTGTAATGATTGCTGGCTGTGCCGGCACAGCCAGCTGCGTCAAAAAGGGGTCTCTAGATCTGGGCACGCGATGAACGTTTCGATCGTCCGCCATCCTGCTGGTAGTTAAGTCGAGCGATGGCAACGGCTGCCCCTTTTTCAGCATTGGGAAAGGGTTGCGCCTCAAAGGGTTTAGGTTGTTCTTTTTGAAAATCATGCAAGTTCTGGACAGCTCTTTTTCAAATTAATTGAGCTAGAGACTCGGAAAATTTTAGAATGTCTCTTTTACAAGTTGCACTGTCAATCGACATTGAGAATGAAGTTATGAGAGTTACGAAATTGTCAGGGGGAAAAAAAAAAATGCTAAACATACGGAATTTCGCGGTATTTCCAAATACGGGTCAATGCTCGGCGCATTCTTGAATGCAATTTTCGTGCTTATGAATTTTTTTTTTTTTTTGTGGATGTTGCACGAGACATGCAGCTTTACTGTTAGTGTCAGTCTATAGTACACAGGAAGAAGATTTACTATTCATTTTTTCGAGTGTTTAACATGATTAATTCGTTTTTAAAGCTGTTCAAAAGTCCTGTGATGATGATCGTTTTTCAGGTGCAACACCTTTAACCCTTTAACGTGCAGTGATCCCGCTCTGGGAACACCAAACTCTGACGTTCTGACTGTTGCCAGTCACGAAGAATAGATTGGATTTCTATAAAAAATAGTTGCAGGTGACATAGCTCCACGAGAATCCTTTACTTTTTTAGCACGTCATTTCGCGTAAAAAAATGATCACGATTCTTTTTAACTTCACTAACATCGGCTGAAAAATGGAAGAATGCGAGAACAGCTGGATAGATTGCCCAATGCTGAAAAAAAGGGCAGCCGTTGCCATCGCTCGACTTAACCACCAGCAAGATGGCGGACAATCGAAACGTTCATCGCGTGCCACAGATCTAGAGACTCTTTTTTTGACGCAGCTGCGTGAACATTCGAGAATGTCGTCAAAAAAGGGTCTCTAGATCTGTGGCACGCGATGAACGTTTCGATCGTCCGCCATCTTGCTGGTAGTTAAGTCGAGCGATGGCAACGGCTGCCCTTTTTTCGGCATTGGGAAAGGGTTGCGCCTCAAAGGGTTAAGAGTCCTCTGTAGTCGGCTTGCGTCGATTCAAGTCCCAATGCTTTGCTATGGAGAAAAGGGCCTTAACGCCTAATCATTTTTCTCAGAAAGTATTAGGTATTTTTAAATGAAATTTTCCCGTGTGAATCTTGAGAACTATCCGCAAGGATTGCGCGAATCAGATGTGAGTTAATTTAGCCGAAAGAGATTTTATTGCAGTCTAGAATTTATGTTACTTTTCAGACTGCAATAAAATCTCTTTCGGCTAAATTAACTGAAATCTGATGCGCGCAATCCTTGCGAATAGTTCTCAAGATTCACACAGGGAAATTTCATTTAAAAATACCTAATACTTTCTGAGAAAAATGATTAGGCGTTAAGGCACTTTTCTCCATAGCAAAGCATTGGGACTTGAATCTCCGCAAGCCGACTAAAGAGGACTCTTTAACACATTAACGCCAAGCATCCTATTTTCAGGACGGTCGCAAAAATAAATGAGCATTAATTTATTTTCCTATTTCTATTTCTCGAGTAATAAATTTGATTTCCACAAAATACTCATGAATAACAAAGTAAAACGCGAATGTTTCACTGTTTGATTCATATTTTTGGAAAAAGAAATACATTCTTCATGCCCGACAAATATCGGAAATTTATTTATCACTTCTGGCATCAGCATAAATTCGAGAATGTAGTGAAAAGAGTCTGGCTCTGATGGGTTAACCCTTTATAAGGCCTTGGTAAGAATACTTACCACCTACGGTCTATTCAATACAGAAATCAATTATCATGAGTGAATTTTCTGATTTTTGTTCAGTTATATTAGATGTATATTTTTTTTATATATCTAGATCTTAAATTATATTTGGCTTAAGAACTTTTCTTTCATTCGTAATTTTAAAGAAAGCTCGAATAACTTGAAAATTGAGCATAAGAATCATCGCTTTTAATTATATATTTTTGCGTTTAATTCCGTGTACAGGCAGCAGGCACTTTTCCGATTTTGATTTTGCGAATAACTAATGTATGCTCCTGCAAAATTTCTGTGTTTGTTTAATACTTGTTTCACCAATTTTTACGTGGGATATTACAGTAGAGGGAAAATATATGAATTAATCCTTATAAAATGGGCCAGAAAAATCCCAAGTACTTTCGACTCTCTGCACATAAACACGTCTTATAAAGGGTTAACATGACGCTTATCCCATTAAAGCCCAGCGATCTTTTTTTAGACTGTCACGAAATTTGTAAGTCACTCGAATATTTAAACATTATTTAAGCAGCATAAGGTTATTAACCATTAGTTAAGCCTAGTTTAATTTCTCTAATAAATCTGATTTCCACATAGTACTAAGTGATAACAAGTTTAAAAGAGAATATTTCCCTGTCTCATTCACATTTTTTTAGGAAAAGATTAACGTTCTTCATACCACACAAATATCGGAAATTTATTTATCACTTCTGGCATCAACATAAATTTGCGTATGTGATGAAAAAAGTTGGGAGCTAATTCTGCAGAATCCTCACCGTGGCACAGTGGTTAAGTCACTGAAAATGGTAGACGGCCGAAGTGTGAAGGTCCCGGGTTCGGGTACCATCTCGTCCGTCGACCTAACCGTTCGGAGTTATCCGTAGTTCTCTCCGAAACTTTGCGCAAATACGGGTTATGACCCCTTAGAAAGACCCCCATGGAGGGCAAACCCCTTGTGCTGTCGACCTAACCTCGGCTGTCGACCTAACCGTTTTTAGTTTTCCGTAGTTTTCTCCGAAACTTAGCGTAAATATGGGTTAGGACGCCTTAGAAAGACCCCCGCAGAGGGCATCCCCCCTTGTGTTGTCTTTCTGACGTGGATTTATAAGCGGGCCTCGGGAGAAGCACATAAATTAGCAATACGTGTTACACAAATAAAAAGCCTCACCATGGCACAGTGGTTATGTCACTGAAAATGGTAGACGGGCGAAGTGTGAAGGTCCCGGGTTCGGGTCCCATCGTGCGTCCGTCGACCTAACCGTTCGGAGTTTTCCGTGGTTTTCTCAGCGTAAATACGGGTTAGGACCGCTTAGAAAGACCCCCACGGAGGGCATCCCCCCCCCCTTGTGTTGTGCTACTGACGAGGATTTATAAGCAGGCTTCGACCCAAGCACAGAAATCCGATTTACATATTCAGAACAACTACAAATTCTCAATTCAAACGAACAAACAATTCTACACACAGAGCCTGATTATCACACGGGCATGAGGGGAAAAAGCCCGGGGCACCGGAAAAATAAGGGCCCCCCCCAAATCTCTCGATTTATTGTTATCATGATTTATTACATATTCATTTAACCCATTTGTGCCTGGATATTTTTGCGACTTTCTTCGATTTTTACTGATATCAGAAATAATAGATAAATTTCTGATGTCAATTTCTTGAACAAGGGATGATTTTTTTAAAAATAATTATGCATAAAAATCGAAATATCAACATCCTACTGGGTCATGTAAAAATATTTTGTAGAATTGAGGCTCACTACTCATGAATAAAGGCTAGGAAAAATAAATAACGCTTTCGACTAATAGCGAAAATGCCGTCCCAAAAAAGGGACGCTAGGCATAAATGGGATATACTGCAATAATAAATTTTTTGCAACTAAATTTCCTTTGTAATATCTATAGCATCATTTTTAACAATGAATGGACTTAAGAGATTTATTTTCTGTTCTTCTAATTCAATGGTCTTTAACCCATTTATGCCTAGCGTCCCTTTTTGGGGACGGCATTTTCGCTATTAGTCGAAAGCGTTATTTATTTTCCCTAGCCTTTATTCATGAGTAGTGAGCCTCAATTCTACAAAATATTTTAACATGACCCAGTAGGATGTTGATATTTCGATTTTTATTCATAATGATTTTTTGAAAAATCATCCCTTGTTCAGAAATTGACATCAGAAATTTATCTATTATTTCTGATATCAGTAAAAATCGAAGAAATTCGCAAAAATATCCAGGCACAAATGGGTTAAGGCTCATGGATCAATAAACAAGGAGTTTTTGAAAACGTATGGTATGGTCATATGTCTGTGATAAGCCATATATATGCTTATCACGGACTATCCATTCGTTAACATTTTTTATTCCATGATGAAGGAAAGAAAATTTCTAACTTTTTGGTGTATGAAGAAATTTTTTTGGAGTGGGAAACTTTGCTCCCGCGCCTCGTAATTGCCATTCCTTGAATTAGCTCACCCATGCGCTAATAATACAAACGGACTAAAAAAAATATTAAAATAATTTTTAAATACATTGTCTTGTTCTAAATAAGTATAAATAAATAGGTAATTTTTAATTCCATTTTAGTATTCTTTAAAAATGTTTTATTTTTATGTCGGGAAAATGCAACAGCAAATAAAAATAAGTTAAAATGCTTGTGATAGTACAGGGGCCCCAAAAAATTAAATTAGTATAATGGTAATAATAGTTAATACTAGCTGAAGTACCCGTTCTTCGCACGGGAATGAATGGACTTTTTGATATTACGATTTGTGGTGATTACTATTCATTGTAATAAACAGATATAGCAAAATTGATATCGCGTTATATTGTGTTCAATAATCATGCATACCGAATTTCAAGGCAATCGTTTGTACGGTGCAGAAGGCGATGCGACGTAGCGCAATCTAGTGGCGAGTTTTAGCAAAACGGATACGGCGAAAATATTTTTCGCATTCAGATATCGATGTATACGAATTTTCATGACGATCGGCTGAATAGTCCTGAAATTCATGTGTAGACGCAACATCGAGTGGCAAGTTATAGGAAAATGGATAGCGCCAAACTCATCCCCGTGTTCAAATATCTATGTATACCTATTTTCATAGCAATCAGTTACCATCTAGTGGTCAGTTAACCATCTAGTGATTAATTTAGGTAATGATTTGCTACAGCGCCGTCAAGTGGCGAGTTGTAGCAAAATAGATAACGCCAAAATATTCTCATTGTTGAAATAGCTATGTATACTGATTTTCATAGCGACCGTTTGAATGGTCAGGAATTTGGCCTGCTGCAGGGTCATCTAGTGCCGAGTTAAAACAATAATGCATTGCAGTGCCATCTAATGGTGAGTAACATCAAAAGGAACACAGTTAGAATATATTTTTTGTGCTCAAATGTGTAAGTATAAAAAATTTTATGCCGATCAGTCGAACGGTATAGAGGTTGATGCGTTGCAGTGCCATTTAACGGCAAGTTACAGCAAAATGGATACTGAAAAATATTCTCCGTGTTCTAATATCCGCGTGTACCAAATTTCATCGAAATGGGTTGGACGATATTCGCATAGCAAACGGCTAAACGGAATAGAATTCGACGTTCTGCTGCGCCACCTAGTGGCAAGTTAGAGGAAAACGTATAGCATAAAAACCTTCTCCATGATAAAAGACTTAGGTGAACCAAATTTCATGGTGATCGGTGAAACGGTGCTGAGTTTTTCAACTTCCAACACACATACCAACATTCATTTCTATCTATCACCAGTCTTATTATATATACCAGTCTCAAGTAAAATCCAGTTTCAAATCTAAGCCTCGCCAAAGTGCCAGCATACGCCATTTTGCAAGAGTTTTTTCAGGGAATCATTCGAAGCATTGACTTAGCAGCAATCAAAATGGGAAATGGTTCGATCGCCAGACATTTTTTTGAAAAGTGGAATCCCTTAATACAGCCTCATTTTTTAAATTATCAACTATAACATGTTTTATTCATCGTTACCTCGATGTACTAAATGCGAAGATTTCAATTTTCTAAAATTTGACGGACTTCCCCCAAGTTAAATCAATGTACTCAATTGGCGAGAATTCTGAAGCTACATCGCTTGAAATGCCCTAATAACTGCATTATTTCTGCACGGATAGTTAAAATTTAATGCTGTATTCTAAGAAAACCTATACACTTGTTTTCAAAAATGCTATTCCCTTAAGCTCTCAGTAAATTGCGCCAAAAAGCCTAAAACTGTGCAAACCGCTAGAACTCACTTTCTAAAAATCGGCCTATCAGCCATTTTATTTTTCGCCAAACTAAAAATATTTACATATTAGTCTCGGAAATCTTCGATCCTCAATGTTTTGCGTATAAAACATTTCATTCCTGCTCTCATTTCTTATGCGCACACGATATTATAATTAAAAAAATAACCTTACAAATATAAACTAAAAAAATCATTATTATTCTTTTATTTTCACTTTAAGAATTTAAAACATTTTATTCGGCAAAATCGCCACACATGGCAACCAAGATGCTTATTTCACACTTTCACTACAGGGGTTACAATTACATAAAGCTTTCTGCGTGGAGAACATAAAAAATCTCTTAAATTCCGGGAACGGGTGGACTTTCAAAGTTTTAAAGTGGACTATCATTTATTCTATATTATTTTACATATATCTGTGTAAAATTTCAGGCTGACAGGTCCATTTTTGTGGAATTGTATACTACCCAAATCAACAAATTGACAAACAGAATTTCATTTTTATTTATAAGATAACCTACGCTTGTTTTTAAAAATACCCTCTCATTAAATTGCGCCAAGCGCTAGAATCATAGAAAATCTGACACACTTTCAGATTTTAAATACGCACTAAAGTGCTATATATAAAAAGAGTTATAATCCATAGGTCTTCCCTATTTTCGTTCCTTATTTTATTAAGTTGGAAAATGTATCATTATTCATGAGTGTGATTAAACAAAATTAAAAATGATATTTCTAACATCCTTTTTTCTGGATGTAATATATTAGAAATAGATGCAATAAAGCTGCTCAGAAAAATGCACAATTCCAACTGAATGAAAATTTCAAAAACTTATACGCAGGTGTATTCATAACCCAAATAGCAGACTATTAAATTACGATAAATAGCGCCAAGCGTTAGAATCCTCTTCAAAATCGCACATCAACCCCTTCTATTTTTCGCCCAATTAAAAAGTTGCACATTTATTTTCGGAAAATTTCCAAATTCTATTTTTCTTTTGAGTATAAATCATTTCATTCCCACTCTGATTTCACATGCACACGATATTTTAATTTAAAAACAACCTTACAAATAATCTAGTCAAAATAAAAAAAATCGTTATTCTTTTATTTTTACTTCAAGAGTCTGAATCATTTAATGAACTGCCGAATGTGGCAACCTAGATAAGCTTAATTGTCGCTTAATGCACTGTGGGGTTACAATTACGAAATGGCGGAAAGCAAAAATTAGCCTTTTGCGATACGTTTTTATCGATATTTCCTAAAAAAGTTCGAATTTTGAAAAAATCGCTTCGAGGTGTGTCGGGACCTGTCATGGAGAATTTCCGTTCAAAAATTGGTAGGTCTACGATCACCCGTTTGCGAACTACGCGAGACACAGACAAACAAACAGTTTACACACATTGTTTTATTAATATAGATACCAGTCTCAAATAAAATCCAGTTTCAAATCTAAGCCTCGCCAAAGTGCCAATATACGCCATTTTGCAAGAGTTTTTTCAGGGAATCATTCGAAGCATTGACTTAGCAGCAATCAAAATGGGAAATGGTGCGACCCCCAGGCATTTTTTTGAAAAGTGGAATCCCTTAATACAGCCTCATTTTTTAAATTATCAACTATAACATGTTTTATTCATCGTTACTCCGATGTACTATATGCGAAGATTTCAATTATCTGAAATTTGGCGGAATTCCCCCAACTAAAATCAATGCACTCAATTGGCGAGAATGCTGAAGATAGATCGCTTGAAATCCCTTAATAACTGCATTATTTCCGCACGGATCATTAAAATTTAACGCTGTATTCTAATAAAACCTTTGGACTTGTTTTCAAAAATCCGTTTCCTTAAGCTCTCAGTAAATTCCAAGCCGGAAACAGTGCAAACCGCTAGAACTCACTTTCTCGGCATTTGAGCCATTTTATTTTTTCGCCAAACTAAAAAATTTTAACATATTAGCCTCGGAAATCTTCAATTCTTATTGTTTTGCTTATAAAACATTTCATTCCTGCTCCGATTTCCCATGCACACGATATTATAATTTAAAAAAATAACCTTACGAATATAAACTAACAAAAAAAAAATCATTATTATTCTTTTATTTTTACTTTGAGAATTTAAAACATTTTATTCGGCAAAATCGCCACACATGGCAACCACGATCCTTATTTCACACTTTTTTCACTACAGGGGTTACAATTACGGAAAGCTTTTTGCGTGGAGAACATAAAAAATCTCTTAAATTCCGGGAACGGGTGGACTTTCAAAGTTTTAAAGTGGACTATCATTTATTCTATATTATTTTACATATCTGTGCAAAATTTCAGGCTGATAGGTCCATTTTTGTGGATTTGTATACGAATCAAATCCACAAACAAACAAACAAATAAACAAACAAACAAACAAACAAACAAACAAACAGAATTTCATTTTTATTTATAAGGATTAATATAATTATTGAAATTATATCTGTAGTTATTTTATTATCAATAATATATATATTAGAGTAATTGCAAATATTATAAGATATAAATATTTTTATAATAAATAAAATTATAATCATTATAGGTAATGATTTGATTATAATAATTGATATTATAGATACAATAATTATTTTTATCAAAAGTTAATATATTAATGTACACCCTCCAAAAAAAGTATTCGAGCAAGAGAGAAAGTTCCTACGTTGGTTTCGTATATTAAAAATCATTTATCATAGAATATGAATTAGGCTATGTATAAATATGACTTTCCATATTTCTATCAAGTTGTGCGTTTTTCAAAAACTCAATTATTATTCGCAAATCTAAAATAGGAAATTTCTCTCTTGCTCGAATACTTTTTTTGGAGGGTGTATATTGAATTTGATGATTTGTGTGAATGTGATACTGAAATTATTAGTCTTAGACGTATTCTAGATCCTCTAACTATGATTACTAGTATAATGAGTAGAGAGGTATTGGATGATATATCTAAGTAAGTAGATAATATTGAAAATATAGATAGGATTAAAAGCCCGACCAACTATGATCAGGCTCTGTCTACACAATGTAAACAAACCCTTTTGCACGGCGGCTTGCATGTGAAAGTGTACCCTTTTATTCCTGTTCAGTAACGCTTTTACGATACATTTCAAGACTACAAATTAAATTATCCTAATCATTTCCGGGGGGCCCTAGGCTGAGGCCTAGCTGGCCTGTAATCGCCCCCCCCCTCCCAAATAAGAAAATTGCATACTACTTACGCTAACTGCCACCTCCAAAACAATCGCCAGGCACGTGATAAGCACACTCCGCATGTTACCGGCCAGAAAATCCGTCTGTGGAAGAAGATAGAAGACAGGGAGAGAAAAAGCAACAATTTTGTGGATCAAACATGCACTCACGCACACAATTCCGGATTTCTGCGAACCTGATCTCTGTCTGCTGGACCAATGGGAGAAGAGCTCCTCATCTCTGATTAAAAAAAAACAAAAAAAAACGTTACTTTGTTTATTTTCATTCGAAACTGATTGCGTGATGGACCGAAATTTGAATATGGCTTTTCATTTTCTTAGAAAGTGGTGAACGACTTCTGAAAAACTCCTCCCCCTGTAATTGTCATGAGGTTTCTCCGTTGTTGTTTTCTTCTTTAGGGCGGCGAAATTCTTACGCTGTAAATACAAATGCAGTCGAACTCGTTTATAACGAGGAAATCGGAAGCAGGGCCATATTACCGGCAGGGCAAACGGGGCAACTGCTAAGGGCCTAAAGATTTTAGGGCCCCAAAAATCTTAGACTTAAAATCTTAGACATTTTTAGGAAAAGATTTACATTCTTCATACCACACAAATATCAGAAATTTATTTATCACTTCTGGCATCAACGTAAATTTGCGTATGTGTAATATTATAATTTTACAATAAAATTACAAAGGATAAAAAAATTTCAGAAGTTAAATGATTTTTTAATTATAAACAGACCCTTCTTATCGCATGGGCAAATCGGGACTTTGCCCAGGGCCCCCCCAGTTTCAAATGTTGTTCTGAAATATTCTTTTATATGTCAAAATTTTATGAAAATAATTTTTTTAATAGATGGGGACCCGAAAATTCATCAATGCCCGGGGCCCCTGTTGGTCATAATCGGGCCCTGATTTATAAAGTATGATCAATTAAAATAATTCAAATTTACATTTTTGTATAAATTAATTTAAACTTATTTTTAATTCTTCCAAATGCTCTATAGTCGATATAGCATACCAATATGTAGGAGAATAACTAACCACATTTTGTAGAGTATTTTTAATGTTAAGAAATAGCAAAATTTTTGAATTATTTATTTTAAGAAATATTTACAAAAATCACTGTTTACAAAAAGTAGTTGCATTCCGTACATGTTAACAACTGTGATACCGCATTTCGATGTAACGTTTAACTATCTGTTTCATTGACATCATGTAACTATATTCGTTTATTTCAGATTACTTAAAACAAAATTTGTGTTTGGAAGGGGTAAGAAATTTAAAACTCTCAGTATGTACCAATCATAATCTGTTTGTTTTTTTATTTTTTATTTTTTCACTTTATTTTTTTTTTTTTTTATTAAGGGCGCAATTTTTTTCTGCTGCCCAGGCCCACAGTTGTCTTGATCGGGCTCTAATCAAGACAAAAGTCGAAAGTCTGACTTCTATTTAACGAACTCCTCTATTTTGCGAATTTTTCCTGAGAGCCAAGAACATTTTGCGAATTTCTTCGTAAAAAAAAAAAAAAAAAAAAAAAAAACCACCAAATAGCGAAATTCATTCTCTATTTAACGAAGTTTCTCTTGGGGTTTAACTTTTTTCTCGCTGTTTCGGGTTTCGCTAAATATTTCTGACATTACAAACTTATTTTGTTCTTTTACTACATTTAATTTTTCGCGGTGACCTTGAACTGGTTTCACCAGCTGTCTTAACTCACTGAGAGTAGTAAACTCGCTGTTAAAAAGCAGACCAAATTAACAACAAAGTTTTTCAGCAGTTAAATTTAAGGATCACGAGTGCTTAAATTTAATTAGGTCCGATAGTAGCGCATGATGGGAATGTATTCATAATTTAGTTGTTATAATGAATACATAAATGACACTAAAATTCGTTAGTTTTACAGTAAAATGATTTACTTAAAACCAAATATACGGTGTAATTTCGGAAGTTTTGTTTTACCTATTTTGTTTCTCCTTGCAGATTTCCTTTTCATAAGTAAAAAAAAAAAAAAAAAAAAAAAAGTTGCAATTTATTTTTTAAAAGCATGAATAACTATTTCTTTTCAATAATATTTAGTGTCTATAAATTTTAAAATCGGTTGAATGCAGCTTAAAGCATTTAAAAGGTAAATCTCTTTTTAACGAACTTCCTATATAGCGAACTTTTTTCCGGCATTTAACGACTTCGTTATATAGAGGCCCGACTCTATTAGGTTGATGCAGTGTTGAGCCTGTGGAAGTGTGACTCGCTTTCAATGAGTAAACCCCGGTTATAACGAAAAACAAGAAAATTTCCTCTTTACCTTCTTTCTCCTTAGCTGATCCAAGCCTTTCTTAGAAAAATTCTTTTAAAATTTCCGAAGCCAATGAAAGCGACAAGGATCATGGGCGCCCAAGGGGCCTTGCTAAGGAATGGGAGATGGTGGAGTCTTCCTCCCCCCTTACACTCGCAAATTCTTTTAAACTTGGCAAAGTTGCATACCTAGTTGGCGAACTGGATAAAAAATTTAACAAAAACTATAATTTACTTTCTATTTCTGATTCAGTTGGCAAAATTACGCCAACTCAGTTGGCGAAAGTAAGAACCCAGACAGCACATAAGCTTAAATCAAGCTTGACATTTCCTTGAATTTTACGTATTAATGCAAGCTTGACTTTAGCTTGATTTTAGCTTTCAAAGTGCGCAGTGATGGCGCCATCTGTGAAAGAGAATGGACATTAATTGTCTAGCGTCCTCAAATTTGCTGAAAGTTCGTAAAAGATGTGTTTTATTTTATTACCAATGCCATATTACCGGCAGGGCAAACGGGGCAACTGCCCAGTGCCTACAGATTTTAGGGCCCAAAAATCTTACATCTTACACTTTTGTAGTTTTAAAATAAAATTACTAAGGATAAAAAAAAAATTCAGAAGTTAAATATTTTTTTTTTAATTATAAAATATGAACAATGAAAATAATTCAAATTTACATTTGTATAAATTAATTTAAACTTATTCTTCGAAATGCTCTATATCGATATAGCATGCCAATATGTAGGAAAATAACTAACCACATTTGTAAAGAGAATTTTTAGCGTTAAAAAATAGCAAAATTTTTCAATTATTTGTTATTTTAAGAAATATTTACAAAAATGACTAAAGTGTTTGTATTCCATACATGTTAGCAACTGTGATATAGCATTTCGAAGTAACGTTTAACTATCTGTTTCTTTGATTTCAGATTACTTAACACAAAATTTGTGTTAAGTAAGTAAACCCATTCTATATTTCCAAATATGGAAATTCTTCGAAATAGAATACAATTATACTACGAAATTGATTTAAAAATCAGTCGTTTGTCTCGATTTTGGATAGCAGTATTGCTCATGAGTGCTGCGATACTGAAAGTTTTAAAATGTGTGCTGCTCTTAAGTTTATATTATGTTTATTTCCCTATTAGTAGAGTCTCTAAATCACACATAACATTATTTTAATTTTGATGCATCCCATGGAAAAATAAAAGAAACAAATAACACATCGCCCACTTATCAATCTGGCGAGTAAACGGCGTGATAAGTCACTTCAAACTTTAGTCATATCTGCGTGAAGCTTAGTAGCTGAACGGATAGCGAGCTCGACTCCCATTCGAAAGGTCCCGGGTTCTATTTCAGCCACGAACACTCGATAGGAACAGATTAAATTAAATTGAAATTTCAGCGTAGAGGGGGAGAATGCGTATTAAGGTAAAATATGTGGGGCGAGTTCGGCGCCCCGTGTATTTAGGAATTTTTTTTTTAGGAAAATTTATTAAGCTTGAAATGTCAAGCTTGATTCAAGCTTGAAATTTCAAGCTTAATGCAAGCTGAACAAGTGTAAACTAGAACACTTGACTCAAGCTTGCATTAAGGTTACACGCTTGAAATTTTCAAGCTTAATTCATGCTTATTGACTTGATAAATCAAGCTTGCTGCAAGTTTGATGCAAGTTTGCTGTGCTGTCTCGGAAGTTGGGTATACAGTTGATAAAAAAATAAATAAGTTGACAAGGCCTTGTTATCGCATGGGCAAATCCGGCCTTTGCCCAGGGCCCCCAGCTCGAAAGGGCCCCCAATTTCAAATATTATTCTGAAATATAATTTTTATATAAAACTTTTATGAAAAATAAGACAAATTTCATAGATGGAGGCCCCCAAATTCACCAATGCCCGGGGCCCCCGTTTGTCATAATCAGGCTTTGAAAATAGTAAAAACAGATATTTGACTTCGCAGTTTATCAACGCCCCCCCCCTAAAATAAAGTCTTAGCAAAGGCCCTGTGGACGCCCATAAAGAGGGCGGGGCAAGGTAGGGCACTTGCTTCCGGCCCCCAATAGAATTCTAGTATATTGTCTTATGATGTAAATAAGACTGTAACTGTTGCACAGGAAAACTTAACCCTTTTCCTAACAAAAGTTCTGCGACTAAGGCACCATCCATCTAGGGCGATAGCTCATGCGTAGCTTTGCCGTAATAACACAAACTAACAAAAAATTACGTATTATAGAAAAGTCTGAAATTACATATTTTTACTGCCTAGGTCAAAACAAATGATTACGCCTCCCTCCCCCTCTCTTAAAAAAGTTGATAAATAATATGTAATATATGTATTTTTTTTAACATAGTACTAAGTGCTGCGTAAAAAGATTATTTCATAAAGCACGTATTCTTTTAGTTCTCATTTTTAACTATCTCTTCAGGGGCACTTCTGTTACAATTTTCATTATAACTATTATCATTTCCATCCGAAGATGGAAATGATAATAGTTTACCATTTAAAAGTATACCATTACTTATAATAATACTTCATTGTTCACTATTTAACCCTTTGAGGCGCAAACCCTTTCCCTATGCTGAAAAAAGGGCAGCCGTTGCCATCGCTCGACTTAACTACCAGCAAGATGGCGGACGATCGAAACGTTCATCGCGTGCCACAGATCTAGAGACCCGTTTTTCGACGACAGCCTGGTAAAGACGAGCGATGGCAACGGCTGCCCTTTTTTTCAGCATTGGGCGATCTCTCTAGCTGTTCTCGCATTCTTCCATTTTTCAGCAGATGTCAGTGCTGTTAAAAATAATCGTGACCATTTTTTTTACGGGAAACGACGTGCTAAAAAAAGTAAAGGATTCTCGTGGAACTATGTCACCCACCCGCAACTACTTTTATAGAAATCCAATCTATTCTTCGTGACTGGCAACAGTGAAAACGTCAGCGTTTGGTGTTCCCAGAGCGGGAACACTGCGCGTTAAAGGGTTAAATTGATAAATAATATGTAATATATTTTTTTTTTCTTCAACATAGCACTAAGTGCTGCGTAAAAGATTATTTCATAAAGCACGTATTCTTTTAGTTCTCATTTTTAACTATCTCGCTAGGGGCACTTCAGTTACAATTTTCATTAACTATTATCATTTCCATATGAAGACTACAAAGAATACCATTACTTATAATAATACTTCATTGCTCACCATTTAAAAAAGCCATTTAGCAAGTTCAATTTCGAGCACTCATTGTGAAAACTGGTTTGAAAGAAGAAGAAGCGCGGGGGGGGGGGGGGGGGCACCATGCTCACATTGCATAAAGTTTGTAATCTTCCCCGAATTCGAATCGCTTTAAACCAGAAAATCGCCGGGTCAAAACCCGTGAGAGTTTATCGCGAATTTCAAGGATCGCTCCGCAAATAAAGGGAACATTATTAAGTCGAGGTACGTGTAGAATTAAATTAAATCGCAATTTTTAATTTTGATTCGCTTTTGGCTGATTTATTGCATTTTTACTTTCCGAACATGTACCATGTAAGGAAAGTATATTGTAATCATGAAAAAATTCGACTTCGAGATTTTAGTGTATTCATTGACACGTTTTGAGGTCTTCTGAATTCATTTATGCTGTTTTTTACGAGATGTGTGTATGTATGTATGTGTGTGTATTTGTGTGTATGTGAGTGAACACGATAGCTCAAAAAGGGTACATTCGATTGAGCTCAAATTGGGTATATATGTCATAAACCAGCGTCGCAAGACCGGTATTGATTTGGGCGTGTATACGGACTTATAGTTTTTCGACAGGGCTACGACAAAGATTTCTTGTACATTATGGCCTATGGGGAGAAATTCTTGAAAGTGCGCTCGCGTTTAAGCGGTGCATTCGATTGAGTTTCAATTTGGTATATATGCTTGAATTATTCATCGATTAAAATTGATTTAAATGCTTGGTAATGATCTTAAGCGTAAATGTTCGAAAGTCGAGTGGAGTCACTCCAAATTTTTTAGATGGGCGATGAATGCACCAAGTATTGTAAATTCGATCTTTTAAAGCTGTGAAAAAGTCCGGAAGATCTCGCATTTTTGTGTATCCATTATTACTTTCCGAACATGTACCATGTAAGGAAAGTATTGTAATCATGAAAAAAATTCGACTTCGAGATTTTGGTGTATTGACACGTTTTGAGGTCTTCTGAATTCATGGATGCTATTTTTACGAGATGTGTGTGTGTGTGTTTGTATGTATGTGAGTGAACACGATAGCTCCGAAACGGGGCATTCGATTGAGCTCAAATCGGGTGTATAAGTTATAAACCACCGTAGCAAGACCGGTATTGATTTTGGTGTGTATAGGACTTATAGTTTTTTTACAGGGTTACGACAAAGATTTCTTTTACATGATGGCCTATGGGGGGAAATTCTTGAAAGTGCGCTAGAGTTTAAACGTACATTCGATTGAGCTCAAATTGGGTATAGATGCTATAAACTACCATCGTAAGACCGGTATTGATTTTGGTGTGTATAGGACTTATAGTTTTTCGACAGGGCTACGACAAAGATTTCTTGTACATTATGGCCTATGGGGAGAAATTCTTGAAAGTGCGCTCGCGTTTAAGCGGTGCATTCGATTGAGTTTCAATTTGGTATATATGCTTGAATTATTCATCGATTAAAATTGATTTAAATGCTTGGTAATGATCTTAATCATAAGTGTTTGGAAAGTCGACTGGAGTCACTCCATTTTTTTAAACTGCATGCTTTCTGAAACACTATTTGTGATATTTATAATTTTTCGACTACGCTAACCCGTTGTAATACTTTGTCGCAAAGCTGTTTGTCGCAAATCATACTAATTAAAGCTGTATAAATTAATCATACAGTGTAATACAACTGTAATACACTGTATACAAAAATATTTGAATGACTGGGATTTATTTATTTATTTATTTATTTTAGAATAGTGAGCATGCTTTTTTTTAGCACTAGGGTGCTATTTCGTTCCAGCCCGGATTTTTGTCTACGAGATTTTCTAGACAGGTTTTGTAGACATGAAATGTCACGGTGAAGATCTTTTGAAATGTGTTTGCCAGATAATGCGGGGGGGGGGGGATTAAAATCTTGAAAGTCACAGAAGGTTTGCAATTTTTGGTAATTGATCGCCAAGTTTGCTGGGAAAAAAAAAAAAAAAAAACCTTCAAAGACGAACCAAGCTTGAAAAGTATGCTTAGAATATGCCTGGCGAAGATTGTAAAATAGTTTTAGTAGGCGATTTTAATACAGATTTCATTTCCAAATATGCGTTTTATGGAACAAGAAAGACAAACACGGCACGCTCGGGGGATTATGACCACATTCCAAACAGTATTTAAAGCGGTGAAGTATAGTTGGAATATGCTTGGCGAAGATTATAAAACAGTTTTAGTAGGCGATTTCAAGATAGATTTCGATTCCAAAGATGTGTTTTATGTTACAAGAAAGAGTTGATTTCGATTTTAACGCCCCCACCTACTCTCTCCAACCTAAAAAATCGCCGCAGTTATGCGAGCTTTGCAGTCATTGGTCTCTACGGAGGTAGATGAAAGTTAAAGTGAGCAAATAAAAGATAAACGCACCAGTTCAGCAATTTGAAGACACTTTATTATTAAAACTACGTTAATTGGAAACCCAAAATAAATAAATAAGTAATGGAATGCTGTACTTACATGCTGTTCCAAATCGCCATTTTAATTCTAAATTACGGTTACCACATAAATACAAAAAATCGTCGCAGTAACTGCATATGTTTAATCATCGCCACCTTGGCGAGAGTCGGAGCGTTCAAGTAGAAATCAACCAGAGAAAGACAAACACGGCGCACACATGGATTATGATGCTCATTCCAAATAGTACTTAAAACGGCGAAGTACTGTTGGATTATGCTTGGCGGAAATCGTAAAATAGTTTCAGTGGGCTATTTCAAAATCGATTTCGATTCCAAAGATGTGTTTTATGGAACAAGGGAGAAAATACGGAACCCTCATGAGTAATGATACACTTTCCAACTTAATGGAATAAGGAAAGAAAATAGGGACGAGATGCATGGATTATGATAAGATTCTAATATTTCCTAATATTAGATATATTAGGTACTAGATTAGATTAATATTAGATATTATATATTAATATTTTCTAATATATAATATATAGGATTCTAATATTAATTTGGTGCGTGTTTAACACTTTGAGACGCAACCCTTTCCCAATGATGATAAAAGGGCAGACGTTGCCATCGCTCGACTTAACTACCAGCAAGATGGCGGACGATCGAAACGTTCATCGCGTGCCACAGATCTACAGACCCTTTTTTGACGACAGCTGGCTGTGGCGCACAGCCAGCTGTCGTCTCACAAAACAGTGGGAACTGTTTTGTGAGACGAAGGGCTTTGAATGATGAAGATTGAATAAATTTTCAGTCGAAACAATCGTATCTTGTTTTAAGTATCATTTTATGTGTGTTTTTTCACAAAGTTTTTATTTATTTTAATCTGGAAGTATGGGTTCGAGATATGAATAGGTGAAAAAAAAATAAAAAAAAATGACCTACTTCTGATAATAATGCTTCGCTTGACTAATCGCCCTTCCCTTGAAACAATAGCTTCATCATGGCACAGTGGTTGTGTCACTGAAAATGATAGACGGCCGAAGTACGAAGGTCCCGGATTCGGATCCCATCGTGCGGCTGTCGATCTAACTGTCTGCAGGTTTGGTAAATTTTCTCCAGAGGCAGCGTGAATACGCGTTAGAGCCCTTTAGAAAGTCCTCCTGCCAAGGCCCCCACCCTCCTTGCCAGATCGCCCTAGCGTAGCGTTGCTATAATCACACAAATACAAAAAAATCCCTTGAAACATTCCTGAACATTGGTAGATGGCTGAAGTGTAAAGGTGTAGAAGAACTCTGGCCTTTCATGCGTCTGCCGATTCAACGATCCGGAGTTCTGGGCGGTTTTCTCCAGATGTAATGTGAATGCGCGCTAGGTCGCCTTAAAAAATCCTCCTCCCAAGGCACCCCTCGAGTAGCTTTGCCTTAATTACACTCAGTTCAATAATGCAGAATACAGTTGTTGCTGTGTTGTTGTTGCTAATGCCCTCTGGCAACCGCGGGGCGGTGCCAGATCCCCCATATAGGCAGGCGATGGGCGGATTCCATTTTAATGAGCCCCAGTCGGAGGAAGTCCGACTCAGCTCGGGGTCCCCTAATTTTGAACCAATTCCAGAAAAGGGAACAACCTCCTGAAATCGGTACCCCCAGAGGTATCGTTTAACAACTTGGAGGAGCCACGACGGATTTTACGTGCACCAGCTCCCACTAGCGTACACGGTCCCACAGAAGTCGAGCCGAGAGGAAGTGGACCCTCCCAAGCACTGGCAAAGTCGGATGCTGCTTCACTTGCCATGTTCTTATGGGAGCATGGCGCTGAACTCTCCCATGTTCTTATGGGAGAGTTCAGCGCCCAGACCACTGTGGGACGCAGAATACAGGTTGCATCGCAGCTAGGGAATCCAATCCCAATCCCGCACAAAAATCTACATCCCGCACAAAAATCTCGCTAGATTAAGACGTAATCCTGCGGGACTTAAATTGAGAAATACTTATTTTTATTACAGTTCTACGCCGCCTTCCCAGTCATCATTTGAGCAAAAATTTTGCTTTTTTATGTATCTTAGACAGGATGCGAATTGAAAATTTTCTCCAGGGCGGGACATTTGAAAAGAAAAAAAAAAATGAGGGACGGTGTAAATGCTTCACTCACATAACATACTAGGCATTACATGACAAATGCAGTCGCCAACATGTCTAGGAAGTGACTTGAATTCAAGCGAAAGTCGACCCCCGATTTTCTATGCACATATATTCCTCCATATGTCGATTCTTCGTCTGCCCGCAAATCCGGCTCGCGGCAGAGCAGTGCTTGTTCCTTCATTTTGCAATCTTCCTTTGAAACCTGATCCCGGTTATAGAATGAGAAGTGGCATCAGGCATGTGTATATCTATTTCAAAGGGATGTTTGTAACTTTCTCCTTTGTCTAGTAAACAATAGAATTTCTATTCTCAATACTTAAGATTGTTATAGGTACTGTTGAACTAGTAGGAGCAGAGATTAATTTAACATTTCTCCAGCAGGGGATAAATAATATCCCTCGCAGGGATCCATTAATATTTCTCTAGAAAGGGATATTACATTCTTCAGCCGGGGACAATCCCCGGCATCACCCCCGTCAATTCGCACCCTGATCTTACAAACACAGTAATCAATAATTAAAAATTTTAATTATAAGTACTTTTTGTATTTATCTTCCAACAAGACTCTGGATCAAACACAATCTAAATTTTTCGCTGATTTCCCAGTCTCCAGTTGAGTTCAAAAACGTCATACAAATGTATCCTAGCGAATAAGCACGGATGAATTATGAACAGTTTTAACTTAAGGTTTAAGTTCTTTTAATTCACGATTTTAATTATTTCATTAAAATTAGATTAAGACTAGGAAACGATTCGTGGAACTTGTTCTCTTTCTTACATTCAGTTTCCAGCAACTCAGAAATAACGGTAAGCATGTTAATGTGCCTATAATTTTCATATTTCTGTAAAATAAAAGGAGCTTTTTCATTAAGCTCTTTGGTATTCTCGACTAAAATTAGATCAAGAAAAGAAGACGATTGAGCACGTTGTCTTTTTCAATTTCTTCTTTTTTGCAATTAAGAAATAACTAAGTATATTATTCTGAATAATATGACTCTAATTCTCAGTTAACTGTCAGTTATTGTCTTAATTATCAATTAAGATTAATTATTATTGTTAAGGTTAAACTTCATTCTTGTGGTTCACACTTGTGGTGCTGCCATCTGTTGGATATTTCTGATGGTATTTAAAATGCTGCAGCGCAGCCACAACAGATATCGCAAATGCCATGAAAGAATTATGAAGGAAAGAATGAATTCTTTTCAGATTCTATTTTTCAGTCATTGCTAGTGCACTTGTTCTTTTCTTCACCATTATAATAATGACGGCGAATTCCCACATTCCGATTTGCTGGGTGCGTTCGTGAATGTTCAACCAGCGCCACTCCTGCAACCAATTTTAGTTCTAAATATTCTTAAACACTCTGTTTTTTTTTACTAAATCTACTGAAACAGAAAATAATTGATTTAGTTTGCGTTGTTTTGTTTACAGTTCCTTCGTACGATTTCTTTACGCTAATCGCTTAAGCCTACGGTCAAGGATGCCATTCTGGCTGCCGTTCGAACCTGCGCCGACTCTAAATGCGCATGTGCTTTCAACGCAAATGGATGCAGACTTTCTGCTCGCTCCGCTTTGCCTGCTTTGTGCATGCTTCTCTTTCCATTGCGTTATTCACATCTGCCTACCTTTTAGATCGACTGCTTTCAGGAAAATTTATTTTCAACTTTAAAAAAATTTATTTTTGGGAACTTCGAGAGTAATTTTTCTATTAATATTACAAAACTTTTTTTTTTTTTTTTTTTTGAGTCAGTTTTATTTCATTAATTTTCATTCAGTTTAATGCTAACAGTAAGATAAAATTTAATCATAAATTAATTTAATTAAAAACAAATTGATGAATCTTTAATTTAGTTAACTTACAGATAGCGTTAAATTGAAAGCAAATTAATAGATTATATTGCACATTGCGTTACAACAGTAGAACGGTAATTATATTTTGTTAATTAAGAGCGTGATTATTGCATATTGCATTAAAATAATAGAACTAATTAATTATCCTTAATCCTTTATGCACCGACGGGACTTTAAAGTCCCATCAGTAAAATTGCTTAACAGGACATAAATCTTCTATAAATTCCCTACTAGGTCTTTAATTTTTTTTCTTGCACTTTAGTGTTTAAAACATTACTCAAATGAGACTTTTCTAATACTATATAGAGTCAAACTGATTTTTTTGATAAATAAATTAATTTGGGGCATAAGGGGTTAAATTAAGAACGTGATTATTTAATTAATAATTTCTACTGTTTTAATGCAGTCTAATCTATTAATTTATTTTCAATTTAAGGATATCTGTTTTTAACTAAATTAAAGATTAATCCACAAGTTTTTCATTAAATTAATTAATGATTAATTGTGAGTGATTAAGGCAAACCTGCGCGAGGGTATCTGCCTAAGATGAGGGATGCCTTGGTAGGACTTTCTAAGGGGTTCTAACGCTTATTCACGTTACATCTGGAGAAAACCTACCAAAACTCCAGACCGTTAGATCGACGACCGCTCGATGGGACCCGAACCCGGGACCTTCCCACTTCGGCCGTCTACCAATTTCAGTGATATAACCACTGTGCCATGGTGATGCTAATTAGTGATTAAATTTTAACTTAAAGTTAACATTAAAACTGAATGCAAATTAATGAAATAAAATCAACTCAAAAAATTATTGATTGTTATCGGTATTATGCTTCTTTATATATATATATATTTAAATAACTTTTATAAGTTGTTGATAAATTAATTTTTTTAAACAAAATTTGTTCATTTAAATGAACTACTGGTTTAAAAAAATTTTCCAAAAATTTATTTAAAAAAATTAATTTTAAATAATTAAAATAGGATTATTCTCGAAGTTCCCTAAAAAAAGAAAAAGAAAGAAGTTTAAAGCCGCAGAGTCTGCTTATCAGCAGGGCAACCGGGGCACTTGCCCTGCACCCACCCATTTCAAAGGCCCCAAATTTTTTTTTATTTTTCCAAATTTTTATTTAGTAAAAAATCAATTCTTCAAAAACTGTATAAAAATTCAATTGGTAGTTTCTAGTAAATGATGAAGAGTTGGCAGCTAATTCTGTACGTAAAGTTTTATCGCATACATTACAACATATCGAAATGCCCTTCTCAATGTTCTTCTCAATACCCACTGCAATTATTATAAAAGACAGACAGCTGAGAACCGAAGGAAAGTGGCACAGCCACAGCAGATCGCGACGCGAATCAAAACAAACACATTGGTTGGTTTGAGTTCCCGCCGCAACGGAAACTACAACAACGCAAGGCAAAGCAGGGCGGGCAGATAGAACGCATCCACCTGCGTTAAAAGCGCATGCGCATTTAGAGGAGTCGGCGCAGGGTGGAACGGCTGCCTTCGAGGATCATTCATTCTCTGGTTGTTTAATTTTTCTTTCTCCGTGCTCGTAAAAACTAAAAACAGTCTATGTGTTCGCCATTTTCTTCAAAGAGAGTTTAGGAGCAGATTCTTGAAACCTAGCACACAAATATCCGGTGACAGATGTTCCAAAAACAGCAACATTTTTAAAGTTAGTAGAACGCTTCGACAAGCGTAGCCTCTCTGCGAAGGGTATTAAAATAGTGGCACGAGTTTAGTACATGATCACTCCCGCCGTTGATAAATATCAACAAACTAGCTTTCATCCAATTTATTTGCTTTTTAGGCCAAAGTAGGTTACCCCTTGATTAATAGGGTCCTCAAATGCTAAATACAGGGATAGGGATTACAGGCATTTTAGGTTAATTTTTTCTTTTAGAACGTCCATTAGTTTCTAGTGGCAACAACAGGGTGGTTTTTGTTTTGAACAATGAACATCCGCATCGGGATGTGCGACCCCAAAATTAAATTTTTTAGTTTGTCAGTGGCTTAATTTTGTTTCAATTTATTATTTATATTATTTAATTTAATGCATAACTTATATTAAAAAGGACTAGCATGAAATAAAAATCTGAAGCTTCGGTTCACCCGAAAAGTGCATGCTTAGCTTAATCGTATTATATAATTGTAAACAAACATGTCTCTCGCCAATAATTTATATGTTATGTGCAAAGTCTCGCCTGTTTTTCCCTCTGGAATTAAAACCGATGAGTACATAGTCTCAGAAGATTTCTTCTACCCTTTGGCTTACTTTCAGAATGAATCGAACTCCAATGACTCCGACGAAATGTACTCGTATTGTGATCGGTTCGTGACAGCTGAGGAAAGATTTTCATCGGTTGATTTCGACGAATTCCTTCGGGAAAGCGACTGCCCCACCGAGTCCCTGTGCCCGTGTATACAAAGTCTGGCGTTCCAGAGGTTTAAGAACCGAGTCAAAGTCAGAATAGATTCCGTGTTTTTTGCCCTGTTGATGGTCGAACTGAAACGATCTAAGAATTTCCGCAGGAACATCCTGTCGAACTTCTTTGTGCAGTTCGTTCACGAGAGGAGGATCGAAAATGTGAACATGCTATGTCTAATGTGTGACAGGCGTTCCATGAAAGTTCATGCTATTATCTACTTGACGAGTCCGAAGAAAAACGTTTTAGATTATAAATGGTAATGGTGACGTTTTTTAAATGTCATTTGATTAGCACTTACTATGAATAACAAACTACCTGCTTTTCTATGTTATTGCTCCATATGATTAAGGTTACTTTATAACTTTTTCTTTTTTTATATACATTCATTTTAACGTTTTATTTAAACATACATTTTGATGACGTTATTCACGTCTGAATAATGTTAGTAACAGATCTAGGAGAGAGGGTTGGGGATCTTCAATCCAAGGTTGTATCTGTTTTAACGAAGGGGGGGGGGGGAGATAAATCTCATTAGAATTCAAATGAAATTTTAAAAAATTTAATATTCGGCCTAAACTATTGGCCGAATATTCAGTGTTCGGCATAAGCTATTGGCCAAATATTCGGTATTCGACTATTCGGCCAAATCACTATTCGTTACACTTCTAGTCGATATAAGTTCTGACAGTTCTGAATAATGTTACACTGTTTGTAATGTTACTGTCTTAATGATGTCCTAATGTTGACTAATGATGTCCTGTCTTAATGATGTACACTGTCTGAATAATGTTACAATGTGCACTGTTTAATTTATTTAATGCTAATCGAATACCAGAGCCTTATTATCGTATGGGCAAATCGGGACTTTGCCCAGGGCCCCCGGTTCGAAAGAACTCCCAATTTCAAATGTTATTCTGAAATATATTTTTGTATGTCAAAATTGTATGAAATGTAAAAGAAATTTCATAGGTGGGGACCCCCAAATCCTTCAATGCCCGGGGTCCCTGTTGGTCATAATCGGGCCCTGTCAAAAACATTTTACAAGCATATGTAAAAACTAAGTTAACATGTGTTTAAATTGTCGTAACATTATATAGCATAACGCCAGCAAATAAACCAAATAAAAAACTGTCTTGAAACTCACCCAGGCACAATATAACTACGTTAATTATTTTTTTATTGTATTCTTTTGCACAAGCTTTTTTATGTAATTTGTGTTAAATTTTTAAAAAAATGATTTTAAGAGACAAGACTTGAGGTCGTCTCTAAGCTTGATGATTTCATAATTTATTTTGGACTATTCAAAACTTGTGAAATAAATATTTCTCCTGATGAAGAGCTGGCACAACAGTTTATTAGATATTATATAGATTCAACAAATTTCGTTTCAGTGGCTTTAATCTCCTTTCTTGCTGTCCGCAGCTCATGCTTATTAATATTCAACAACTTATGAAGTTTTTAATTGTAACTGGTTAATATTTTTACAATTGCATGGTTCAGTACTTACAAATTACCCCGGCGGTCTGCCAAGATGGGAGATTTTATGCCAAATACATGAAATTATTGATGGTTTGGAATATGACTGGTAACAGTTTGCCAGCACATTTGACGAAAAATATGTTTGGTGGGAATGACCACCGGGATAATATGCTAGTACCCATGGTTCCTTTTTTAAATTTCTAACATTCTTATTCAGGGGTCTGTTTAGAAGAAATCTGGGTCCATTAATGGACCCTTTACAAAATCTTTTATCCTAAAAACAGACCTGCAAAATATTTTTCATTTTAAAAATGGACCCTTCACAAAATTCTTTCTATGAAAACCAGAACCTTCTCAAATCTCTGTTTATTTCCAAGATTAATTTCTCGCATACCGTAGTTAAATAATTATAAATCTATACATATATAAAACATTAATGTGCGTACTTATAAAATAGTATAGTTTTTTAAAAACAGACCTTTCTGTAAAATGTCCAAAATGGAACTGTAATACTGAATTCAAATTTGTAAAATTGTATATTTTTCACAAATTTATAAAAAGAGGAACCCATTTTCTCAAAAACAGGACCTTGGTTAAGAAAAAACTGATTTAATACTAATTTCAGATCCACAAAATGAGTAAATTTTTCTCAAAAACAGGACCCTGTCAGAAGAGTTTGGACAGATCCCTGTTATTGCGTATAATCATATACATAGGTGCACCCATGAGGGGGGGGGGGGGCGTAAAGCCTCTCCTAAAGCTAGAAATTTAGATCTGAAAAACTTTGACAATTGTCAAAAATGAATTAAAATATTTTATTTTATTGTATTTATTTATTTATTGTTTGTTTGTTTAATTGTCTTCAAATTATTTCTAAAAAATATTTTTTTTTAAAAAGTACATTGTTTTTTAACCCTCTCATCACTGAATTATGAAAAATCTGTCTAGCATTTAATGCATCTGAAATACTATTATAAATCATCCAAAAATATTTTTTTTTCTAATGCTGCTTTTTTTAATATTAATTTACGCATTTTTGAAGCATTTTGTGATGCTAAAATTAATTTTAAAGGATGCACATATTAGGTAAGGTTGAGAAATAAGCAAAAAACTATACTTACCTTAAAAAGAAAAAAAAACGGTAAAAAGCAGCATAAATATTTTCTTAATTTTTCTCCTGAAACAATGAAGCGAAAACTCTAAAAAATGATCTAAATGGACTAGTACTGCAATCTAAGCACGATTTATGCATCTAGTTAAGAGCCTCATATACTTTCTACATGAATTAATAATATTGATATCACTGAAAGAAAAAATACTAAATTCAATATTTTTCTCTCTAAATATTGCTATTTGATTTAGGAGCCTCATATGAGGTTCAGGGTGATGAGAGGGTTAAATAAATAAATACAGTTACTGTATGAAATACTGTAATTTTTTCGTTACATGTCACTGAAAAGGCCAGATATTTATAGCTCTATAACAAGTTACATTGATAGTGGCATGTGTTCTATGGGAAATTGGTACAAAATATTTTGCCATAACTTCAAAAATATGGCTCTCTATGTATAATATAATATCTCTCTTATAACTATAAGTGAAATCACTATAATTGATTAAAAATTGGAAAAAGGATTGTTTAAAATGTTAAAAGTATGCTACAACCCTTTTGATAGCACTTTCGGTGGCATGCCACCACCATCCTCAGTCTTTGCTGTGTGTGCACTAATCTCCTTCCTCTCCTTAGTATGGGGCCCCACCCACGGCCGAGTGGATAGAACACTCAAAATGGTAGACGGCTGAAGTGTGAGGGTCCCAGATTCGGGTCACGTCACACTGCTGTCAATCTAACAGTCTTGAGTTTTGGTCTGTTTTCTCCAGTTGTGATGTGAATACACATTAGAACCCCTTAGAAAGTCCCCCGACCAAGGCACTTTCCTTCCCAGGCAGATCACCCATGCATAGTGTTGCCATAAGAATGCAAACAAGATATTAGTATGGAATGCTTGGAGGTTCTTTGGCTTAGTGTTTTAAAAAAGGCTCTAAATATGATGTGATATCGGTGCACATTGTACCAGACTGGATTAACAGATACAGATTTTTTTTTTTTTTCCAGAGCACCCAGTAAGAAAAGAAAAATTTAAGTAGTGCTTTAGTGTGACATTTTGCTTTATAATACATTTTGGTTTAAGCATTTTCTTCTTAAAAAAATAAATAAATAAATCAGGCCCAGTTTTTCTTAACTGCTCGCAACCCTGTATATACCAAAGAACCTCTCTTCATTCTGAACGAAAAGCATGATTATTATGTACACTCACAATAACATAAAATTATGCTATATATATATATATATGTTTTTTTTTAAGCACATACATTACTGTCCAATTAAAATTCACTTTTTTTTTTTTTTTTTTTTTTTTTTGCCGGCACTGTAGTTAAAATACTTGAGACTGAAACCTTTATCGTTACTGTTTTGTAGGGGCAGAAAAATACAAATCTTAGTGAATGAAAAATGCGAGTTGGAAAATGCCATGGCTTGGTTATCGACACTGGGAGGAGCCTTTTCAGCTTTAGGAGATCGTTGTATTGAATGGGTAAGTTCTTTTATCGTTGCTTTAAATAAGCATGTATTAAAATTTAGTCATTTCCCCCAAAGATTCAACTGTGAAAATGTTGAACTCTGACACTTTTTAAGGTATAACAGGGTTTCTACAGACCTGGAAAGTCAGGGAAATGAGTTTTGGTCAGGGATTTGGGAAAAAAGTCAGGGAAATTAGCAGAAATTGAAGAAAGGTCAGAGAAATGCAAGAAAAATTGAATTTTGCGTTAAAATCAAGAAAATACTGTTGGAACCTAAGTATAGAAATTGTTTTATTTTCATTTCCTCATTTAACCTTATAAATAATTTTAAAATGTGTTCTTTATGAGCATATCTTGTGCAGTTGAAACTTAATTTTATCCTAAATTATTATCAAACATGGTTTTTGTTAGAATCCAGTGATGTCAAATAAGATTCTTGTATATATTAATTTTATTATTATATTATTATTTGTGAAAAAAGGGGCAAAATATATAAAAAGTTATTAATTAAAGGATGTAATGTTAAAAATAGAAATGCAAAATTCGGGAAAGATTGCTAGATAAAGTCAGGGAAGAGCATGATAAATGTCAGGGAAGCAAAAGCTGTGAAATCTGTAGAAACCCTGTATAATTATCACATTTTGTATGTAGCTTCATGAGTGTATGGGGCACATTTTACTAACTGGGAATTGTTTTGTATGGGGGACATATACGAATTTTAAAAATGTAACTTTTTGAAAATTATTGAGAGGAATTTTTTCTTAATGGAGTCTTATTTTCAAACTTATTTTGAACATTTTTTTCAATTTACACTGCCCACTTTTCTCTAATAGATAAAGAATTAAAGCACCTTTTTGGGACACCCTGTATAAATTTACCACATATAATAGATTTAAAAATACCAATTTGTAATCACGACAAAGCAGTAACCAGAGCAAATGCGTGCAATATGAAAGTGAAAACAATTAAATAAAACAGTATCGTTAATTATTTCAAAGGTTTCCATAACAGCAATTCAAAGTGACAGTTCTTAAAACCACAGATAATAATTTCATTTCTTCTGCTATAACACAGTTCGGAATCAGGGTTGGAAAAAAACCCGGTTTATCTGAAAAAACCAGGTTTTTTTTGGTTTAAACCAGGTTTTTTTGTTTTTATCTTTAAATTCTTTTATAATTACCTGTTAAATACTTATAAATAAAAGTTTTTGTAAAATGTTCAGATAACAATTAATGTTCCTTCTGAAAGTAATTAAAAGAAAGTAAATAAACAATTGTTACTATACTTATGTGGACATTGAAATCATTCAATTTTAATATTTTATTTAGAGATACTATTTTTTATATTTAGTATATAATATAATACAATATTAACTGTTTGCTACATTTTACATGGAATCTTGCACTTAGATTCATCAGTAATAAAGTGATAAGTTGTTCAAAATGCTATTTTTAAGGTTTAAAAATAAGTTGTTAAAACACAAAACCTCTATTTTAGAAACAAATTAAAAATGCAGCCTATAATTTAAGTTTAATGTATAATTTTTAATAATGATAAGACAATAAGGTGTCTATTAGATTGATATAAAAACTTATTGCTGATACTTATTAGGATAATTTAAAAAGATATCAGAACATATTCTATCTGTAGTATTTGGAATTTTAAATTATTCTTTTGAAAAAAAAACCAATTGGTTTTTTTGAGAAAAAACCCATTTGGTTTAAACCATGATTTAAACCATGCCAACCCTGTTCGGAATAATAGGCATTCTTTTTTTTTTTCTAAACTACACTGGCATCAACATAAGAACTATGGAACACATTTTCATTTGCAGTTATTAGAAGCAGCAGACAATCACTGCATTTCTTTATGCGCTTTGCGTTATTCTGATGATAAACGCTGCTAAAAGTGATTTGTATGGCAATTTTTTTAAAAATTCATGTAAGCAAAGTAATAATTGTATTTTTGAAGGAATAATTAAATGTAAACGAGGCATCACTGGTAATGCCTACCACAGACGATAATTTCATTTCTTCCTTTCCAACATGGTTTGGAATAATAGTTATTCTTTTTTTTTTTTTTTTTAATAGTACACTGGCATCAGCATAAGAGCTCTGGAACACATTCTTATTTGCAGTTATTAAAAACATCAGGCAATCACTACATTTCTTTATTCTGTTGATAAGGACTGCTAAAAGGGATTTATGAAGCATTTTTTTTTTAAATTCATCTAAGAAAAGTAGCAATAATAACATGATTTTCGAAGCAATAATTCAATGCAAAAGAGGCATTACTGTAGTATTAGCATAAAATATGTATTACTAGCAATGCTAATTATACATATTTTATGTAATATCTATTATAAATGCTGATACTACATATTTTATTTCTTTGTTGTTTTCTAATACTGCAATGTTTTTTATATTCTTTGTTTCTAATATTATAAATTATTATTTTACTAGAAGTCAAAGTCGTTGTGGGGGCAATTACAGTGAGTGCTAGAAAAAACATTTGGCAAAAATATGTCTACACTCAATATATTTCTTCTTCGTCCACGTAAAATAAATAAGTTAATTTTAAATTTTTATTATATAGCCAAATCGACTTTCATGCTCTTCTGAAAACACGCAGAAACTTTTCGTTTTACGTAAACAGACCCTATATCAATGCTTCATGCAAACCATTATTTTAATTTTAAAAAATTAAACTATGTTATCTGGAAAAACTGTTTAAAACAAATTGAAATCATACTTTCCTTTCAAAGCCTGATGACCGTGACTTCAATATGAAGTCATGCAAATTGCGTCAGCAAATTGTATCACACAAATGTTTTTTTTTTTTTTTTTACTCTTGGAAATAAAATGAAACTGAAAATAGCAAAAATTAGGGAGCGAGCAGATTTTCAGATTAGCACAGATTGTTTTCTATATTTTTATACATAATTATATGAAAAATTTCAAGCAGATCGTACAAACAGTCTAGATGTTCCAAGACTTTTTGTGTTTAACTTTTAAATCTTTTTGGAGGAATGGCAGTAAAAGTTTTATCTTGGAGTGGTTGCCCAGAAACCAGAAGTGGTTGTTAGAGAGTCAATGAGTTAGGGATCAGTGTAACTGTATAGTATAATTGCTCTATGCTATTGAGTACTGGTATTGTATTTTTGGTCTGGTATTGCTACGCATAATGAAGAATAGCTAGCTACCCATGCATTGACAAAATTTTGTGTGCATAGGTGTTTGCCACAGATTAACCTTTTAGTACTACCATTTTCAAATTGATATAGAACAACAAGGCTGGAAAAAGTCATCCATTGCCATCACTCGATTAAAGTGATTGATTTTAAAAAAGGAGTCTTATTATGTTTTAATGACTTTAATTATTTGCTACATTTTACGATATGCATAATGATGTTAAGCTTATAAAACATTATGTCCTTTCATATGTTTGCCTCCTTTTCTACCACTGAATTTTGTTTTAAGTTAATAAAGTTTATTCCTTCAATAAGTAGCAGAGCAGTGATGAATTTTCTAGTATGATTTCAAATAGATTGAATAATATTTATAGTTTTAGACTTCGAAATTGCTCCCCTGTAAAATTCCCATTTTGTGATTTAACAGTATATTGACCCGAGCCCTTCATATTGATTTAAGAAATTCTAATCTTGATAGATAAAGGAGCACACAGTATAGGTTAAATTATTGGCCTTGTTAAAATGGAATTTAAAAGTTAGTGTTGCCAATTGATTGCAACAGTCAAATAATCTTTGATAAACATAATGATATAGAAAAAGTCCTACAGGTTTTGACCAGCTTATACAATCAGAAACCTATGAAAATAAAGTAAAACTTGTATCAGAAGTAAAACATATTCCTTTTGTATTTCTTACTCAAATTTAATTAAACAGATATTTACAAATTACACAGAGTATTTAACATCTCGCTACTGATTGCCAGAAAAAAATATGCAAGCAATACTTGGGGCAGAAGAGCAATGTGTGACAAATTCTGCCAGGTCATTTTTGTTCAACAACCGATTCCTGTTGCTATGCAGTAAAGAACAGTTAATGTTTTTAGGTTGCACCGAGGAGTCAGCTGGAGTAGATGCACTTTGATGCACAAAAATCGTAACGGTTCCAGTTAAAGCAAAGATACCGCAGTCCTAAGAAATTATAACAATCAAATTTATAATACCTACTGTTAAAAAACAGGAATAAGATTTTAGTTAAAATTAGTCCAATAGTTTAGCCAACACTGCATATTCATGAAAGTGTTGATAAGTTAGATTTGTGAACTTTTTTCTTCAGATAATAAAAATTCATGATATATTGTCTAACTATATTATTTTGTAATTTCAGGCAGTAAAGGCTGGTACTATTTCAATGCAGCAACTCTACATTGCTTTGCGACTGGGAGATCCTTTAACAATATGTAGATGCAAAATATATCTTGCCATGAGCCTGCTACAAAGAGGCTACTATAAGAAAACTAAACAAATGATTAGGTAAGGTTTCTTTCTCCCCACCACCCCATCAGTTTGATAGCATTCTATTTAAACTAATAGTTCTATTTCATGCAAACAATGCCTTAATAAGCAAATTTTGCTTTTTAATCATTCTTTGCTATTGCCAGAACTGTTTCATACTATTTAGCACTTTACCCGGGACTATAGTAAGCAACGATTCACTTGAGAAACATGCAACCTTTTAAGTAAGGTTTCTAGTAGGAAGAAAAATTAACCACTAGATTCCACCAGACGGGAAGTTACTTTTTTTAAGCTGGAATAATTTAATTAATCATGAACCTGTTATTATTCCTACCTTAAAATAACGACCTCGCATCAAAGGCAAAACTGCAAATTACTTATGTTATCTTACAAGGGGGAAAAAAATCATTTTACTTAGTGCATGTGCAGTTATTAATATTTTGCTTCTGTTTTCCCCCCCTAATTAGTTACTACTGTATATGCCATTTCTTAAAACTGTTTTTTTTTTCTGTTATTTTAAATGTTCATTTGAAATTTCAATACAGTAGGATCTTCCTGTAACAAACTCTCTTAGTTTCAGTCAAAATATTTGCTAACAAGAAAACTTTTGTTGTACAAAGGTTTTTGCAGTTATTTAAGTAAATATTACAAACTTTTTAGTGAGTTCCATTAGATCAAAAGTATTAAACTATGAATTTCATTTAAAAATAAATTAAAATGTATTATAAATTTCTTGAAATTATTTGTTATTATTTATCATTGTGTAAATGAAATTCTCAAATTGAGGACAATTCTCCAATTTAGAGAACATAATAATATCATACTGTTTATTTTACTTAAAAATTTTCATGATTTAAAACTGCATTGAAAGTAGAATTGAGCACATTTTCTTCCATTTGTAAACCCCTTTTAATGGTTTTGAATTTCTGTCTGAGGCGTCTTCATTTTCACTATCATTATCATTTTTCTGGTCTTCATTTTTGTCTATTGCACTTAAATACCAGTAGGATATGAAGCCATGAACGCAAGGGTAGTAGTAAACAGTAGTTTAAGTTTTCTGAAATGATGTGTGAAGACAGATATTACCTCAAGAGAGTAGACTTTTATTTATTTTCCATAGTTATTTTTTCCTCATCTGAAAAAAAAAAAAGAGCTACCTTTGCATTAAAAGGTCTGTGTTTTTCTTGAGTGTACTGTTGTCTGGTCTTCTCATTGCTGATAAAGGACCAAATATTCAGAAATTGGTCTAGTGTAACCTGGATGTGGTCATTTAGGAAGCAAAATTTATGTTGTAGGTTTATGCTGAAACAAGAAGGAAGTTGGAATTATTTTTTCCAATGCTGTATATACCTAAAAGTTCACACAAAAAATAGCATAGTCTGCTAGTTCTTTTTATCAGCAAAAACAAACCTATTCTACAAGTTCACTCAAAAAGAAAATTCACCTAAAGGTTCATTTACACTTATTGCATTGAATGTTGATCTTGGAGGAATCATCTTTCCATTTTTGTTTGATCCAACAGGGTGTCTACCAGACTTCATGCGATTACACGATCATCTGTAATCGATTACAAGAAGTGATATGGATTACAATTACGATTACTAACAATTTCTAAAAAGACTATGACTAGTGAAAGTTAATTTAGTAAAATAGCAGTGATCTTGAAATTGAAGAAATCAAATATCAAAAGAATTTGATAATAATGCAGTTTTATCAAATTATTTTTGTAAAATTTGTATAATATTATTTCATTCATCGATTACAGTCGATTGTAATCGGCACAAAGTCTGGTGTCTATTAAATTTCTGAAAGTAGTCAATTTCCTGACTTTTTTGAACTTCTGGGGAAATTTTTCTGAGGATACATTCATTTTAATCCATCAAAAGCTCTACCCTCTTTTTATATTTAAATATTTTGCTACAACTTACTTGAAAATAACTGGACAAAATGTAATGCAATTATTGATGTACTTAAATTAGAGTGAGAAAAAGTTATCAAGAGTTTCACGTAGATATTGGTTGGTTCAGATTTAACTAATATTTACTTATACTGCTTGTGCTACTGGGGTACTTATGTGATATAGCTAGAGGGCAAGATTAAATACAGATGCCAAATTTCAAACACAAACTTTTATCTTTTGGTCTACTATACTTCAAAACTGAAAGAATACAGAGTAATAGTTATACAAAGAAAAAATATCTATATTTTATCACTAGTCATAATAGCTTTTTGACCCTACTGTCATAAGAAACAGATCACTCCAAAGTGTAAAGCAGCTGTGAGTATAGCATGCCAAACAAACTTTCAAACTCGTTCATTCTACCTAAACATAAATCACCTTTATCAGAATTCTGCACTCTCTGGAATCTAAGGGAAAAAAAATAAACCTGCCTAGAAAGTTTTATGCAGAGGAAAATGTATTCTTTTGAAGAATTTGCCTTTTGACCTATTTTGCATTTTCCAGTCTTTATCTAAACTTCCCTGACATTCACCAGATTTTCCTGACCGGTAGGCACTCTGTACCAAACTGATGAAAGATGAAATAATTTGATATCCAACCAACATTTGAAAACTCAAACTGTTTATGCAGGAACAATAAGAAAAGCATGATTGGTAGAGTAAGTTCCTGTTTTAAAACCCTTTCCGGCAGAAGCTTTTTTATCACATTTTTCAGTTGTTGTCGATTCCAAGATTGATAGTTAAATTTCTGGAATCAGTTTAATGAAGCATTGATAAATTTTCTGCGAAATATCTATCACATTGCTGAAAAATGTGCTTAACACTTTGTCACCTTATATAATTTTATGCAAATATCATCTGGTTAATAGATGTAGAAAATCAGCTAATGCTCTTGAACTTTTCATTTGAACAGCATGAATTTAAATTAGATTAAAAGAGTTCTAACCTTTGTGTTTGAAGGGTTTTGTGCTTTTTGGATAAATTGTCGTGGTGACGGAACAAATTTCCTAGAAACCTATTCAACAAAATCTGAAATGTAATGCGAAATTCATTTATGTTCTCAATTGTTACATGTTTTTTATTTTTATTTAATGTTTGATTTTTGAGATAACTTACTATTTAAGTAACATTTTTCTTTTTTCAGGGAGCAGTACAAGTTTGCTACTGAGGGTGAAGGTGTAAAAGATTTCAGATTAAAAAATATGTGTCTAGCTGTATGGAACAGATTAAGATATACATTATCCCAAAAGCATGTAAAAAAAATAAAGGCACAATAAAACATTTGCTGTTGTCTTCAGTAAAATTGCTTAACACACTTTTGTTTTTTTAGTTTAGTCATGGAAGTTTTCACTGGAATTTCAAAAGAATGCTTGAATTAATAATTATTTGCTCTAGACCTTGATGAAAACCATTACTCTTATCAGTAGTGTGTGCAGGTCGAAAACAGACCCTTCACAAAATTAAGTTTAACTAAAATGGTCCTTTCACAAAATAACTGTTGCACTTTTAATTTGAATTTGGACATTTATCATTTAGCGATCACCTACAATTACTTTTCTGTTTCATATTATTTGCTTTGCACTAACTGACAACATATTGTTTTATTTCATATGTTCGTTGCATTGTTTATTTATTTAATTATTACATATTTCATTAAAAGTTTTTTTCTCCTAAAATAAGAAGTGTGGGTGACCTTCTATAGGATGTAATTCTAGAAATTCTTCATATTATGTTAAACTATGAAAGTCAAATCCTAAAGGCTGTGATATAATTTCTACTTAATATTTATAAAATGGATTAAAAAGTAAAATAGTGAATATAATGACTACCCCGAATGTGTGGTGAACAGGAATTACCCAGTCTTATCCTACATTTAAAACTAGAAGGAAACTAATATCTACCCTTTATATATATATATATATTCAATTATATTTTGTGAAATAGCTCCTTTGTTCAAAGAAGAATGAGAAAATCGGGGGAAATTCATAAAAATAGGACTCTGGGAAAAAAACCTGGACTAAGCCCTGCTTATATCAAGCTTTATGACTTGAAGTACAACTCAAAACACTTTTGAATTTCTTGATCGCACAGTATGCTTTTGACCTTTTGAAGCCATTTTATATTTGTGCATAGAATATGTGTCATGCTGGTCAAGAATTAATTTTCACTGAACGAACTGTAATACATGATATCCTAGATCATGAAGGAAAAATAAAATTTATACTAGTTTTCATTATCAGCAGTTGATAGAAGCACCACAAAGAATGTAGGGCAGCTTTTGCACCACTCTATAATTATAAGCCTAGTTTCAAATCCTGGCGTGGACTTAGTTGTTAAATTGTCATTAGGGGCAATTTCTCACCAAATGTAGAAGATATATCCAATCTGGATTCAAATTTAGAAACTTTTTTTTTTTGGTGCCAATCTTGGTGATGAATTGCCAGATGTGCTCAGCTTTGGTAACTTTCAACCTATTAATACAATACACTGCAACTGGCAACCTTTTAGGTAATGGTTTAAAACATGTAATACCCCCCCCCCCCAATTTTCTCATGATAATACTTCCATAGTAAAATAGTGTGGTTGGGCAATTTATTACCACACATAGAAGATATTTCCAAGCTGGATTCAAATTTGGGAATACATTTTTCTGTGCCAAACTTAACAACTTACTACACCTCTTTACTGACAATGGTTTTTTTTTTTCCAATTTTTTGAATGAAAATATCATCAGAACATAACAAATTTAATATTGGCACACATAGTAAAAAAAGAAAAATTTCTTTCTGAACACACATACAAAAAGATTTTGACAAATGGATAATCTCCTCCTTTTTAAAGTCTTGAAAATGGCTGCAACTTCCAAAAAAGGTGAATAGCAGAGCCCAAAAAAGCCCCTAGCCTGGGAGCAGAGTGACTAGTTCCCAGTGTTGCAATACAGGCTAACTAAATTATGGCATACTTTTCTAATTCTTGAGCATTCGAGTTGTAAAAATATATCTTTTGTTCCACTGTGTGCTCATAGACAGAAAGTAACAGTTCTATCAAACCTCCCCCCCCCCACACACACACATGCATATTTTTGGGGTGGGGGGAGAGAAATTGGTAGAAATACTAGTTTGAGAATAGTATTTCTATCCCTTGGCAGTTTATGGTCTTTTCTAGGAAGTGCAATGTAATATATCTTAAAATGAAGCCCAGCAATGTAATGGTTAAAACTTGTGATGACATGTCACAGGTCCAGGCAAGGTTGTCTCAATCTTATACCTTATACGGGTTGTTAAATTAAGACCAGGCTTTCTTGGGGATTAAACAGTGGGGGCTACATATAAAACAGATCGTCTGGCCAGGGGGTATGCTTTTGCATCTGAACCAAATCTATCTATATAGGTGGGATTGCAAATAATCATTTTCTGTTTTGAATCTGAAGCAAGGAACACCAATAACTCATGGTAAAATGCACAGATCTGTCTTTTCAATAAAGACCATTTTTTCCTAGTAGTGACATCTATGTAATGACAGTCTAGGTTTTTAGATGTATGCAGACAAATGACTAAAATTGTAGAAAAGCTTTGGTGGCTGAGAGTAGACATGACTGCAAAGAGTTAATTTGATTTATGTTTCTTTTTTTTTTTTTAATTCAATGCTTTTACTTTTCATATAAAACAAGAAGAAAAATCAGTTTACAATATTTTATTGCATTATATTTTGTTACAATTTTCTCAGAACTTGTCTGTGTATATATATAAAAAAATTAAGTACAATATTTTGGAATGCACAGGTAAATTTGGATATTAAAACAAAGCAAGTTAAATTCACAACCATATGAATATTCCAAAGCAAGTGAGTCAATAATTTAAAAAATTTAGCATAATCAAACATAAAAAACCTTGAATGACACTTTAAAAGATATATTTAGTATCTAAAAGGCTCTCTTCAATTTAAATATGTATGTAAAATTTATGAGATAATATACTCTTATCTTGGTGAAATTACCATGTGTAATAATATTATATGTATAAAAAAAAATTCCCAAGTGAATGTTATGACCAAAATTAATTCTTTAAAAACAATGTTTCTCTTGTGACATTTTTTTCTAAATTAAGGCTCATAATGCAAGTGAGCCCATGGGATCCCAAGCAGGTAATACTTTAGGTTCAATCTTAAGAATTTCGAGTACTTCTTTTGGTACATACTGCTTGTCAACTACAACTTCAAAGCCAAATTCATTAAACCAGTCTCTACTCATAATTAAGTAACCTGTAAATAAAATGTATAAATCACCAAAAGATGCTTAAAAATACAAATAGACATAAAAAATAAATAGGCAATTAATGTGTAAATAGGGTTATGATAAAAGTAAAAGATTTGTTTGATACAGCATTTTTTAAACTACAGAAAAAAAAAGACCAAAGAAACAAAAAATATAGTATTTTGATATTGGATACAACCATTCCACAGAAGAATCCCCCCCCCCTCCTCCAAATGCAAGCACAACAATATAGACATATCTTTTTACCAAAAACACAGATCACAGATATACGGATAGTACAACAGAAATTACACAGAGATAAAAAGTAAAGCAGATAAAAGTTAAAATGTCAAAACAAGATTAAGTCTGCAATCTATTTAGGAGGTCTCTAGCCTCCCAGTATCTGGAAAAAACACTGGTCTGGGAGAGAGCTGAGCAAACGAGGATATGCTTAGTGTTCATCAATGCACCACTGCAGCAGAAGAGGCAGGCAGGACTGTCAACTATTTTGAATCTGTGAAGGTGGGCATATAAACAGTCATGCATCGTAGCTAGCCAAAAGGCAGCTACAGTGCTGCTCCTGGGATATTATGGATGCTACCTTTCCAGCATTTATCTCTTATTCTTTCTTTTATTTCCAACAGCTGCTTAGATTTGAAGGTCTCATTCATTTTCAACAAAGCAGACTCATAACCAACCTAGCCATTTAACACTTTATGACATCCAATTTTGGCCAGCTCACCTGCCTTTTCATTACCGAAGATGATGCGATGGGAAGGAATCCACTGCAATACAACCATTTTATGTTTATCATACAACTCTCTCGTAGTGGGGATCCAGAATACATTCCAGAGGATAAATACAAGCTTGGCAGCCATTGGCAATTGCCAGGATTGCTGCCAGAAGTTTAGAAAAAATAACGAAATGATCTGAAGAGGAAGGACAAACATTTACAGTGAAACCCAGACTTCACGTTATCCTGCTTATAGCATCATTTTCTGTTGGTCCCGAATATTTTCTATGCTTATAATGTTAAAAAGACCGGGTAATAAAGTTACATTTTTCACATTTAAAGCTCTTTTGGAATCAGATAGCTTGTTCCCTCATTGATACAAGCGATCTTAGCTGTAAAAGGAATGAAAGTGTTCCTTTTAAGCTTTGAAGATCATGAATTTTTTAAAACTTTCTGATGCAGATAGCAAAAACAAAACACAAAGTAAACAACAGATTCTTTTAAAAAGTTATTTTGAGAACTAATGTCTAAATTATTATAGCCAAATAAATAAATGATGTGCAATCTAAATTATACTTTAATTCACTGTCAGCACTTCTTTTTTTCTCCAACGCCCCCTTGAATTAGTGTTTTTCCCGCATGTAACGTACTTTCTTCTTTGTCCCTTGAAAGACATTACATCGGGGTTTCACTGTAGATAGGTCAAAGCAGCCCTAATCGCCTCTACCTCACTGTCAAATGTGGTCGTGTGTCAGTTCCTAAAGGAATGTAGTGAAAGAAAAACTCGAAGAATATCCCGTCTCCTGCACCACCATTAATATCAAGGTTTGAGCCATTTGTGTAAATATGTAGCCAAACATCAGGAGGAAAATGATTATAAATAGTTTCCATACCTGCATAGAACAAACATACAGTGTAGTCCCAAGTCTTTGAAGCATATCTCAAAAGATTTTAAAAAAATAGGAAGTGGGCTTTATAGCTTCCATAGGATTTGTAGTGGTACAAATGGATGAGCCCAGGATCAGGAGAAATATAAACATCTAATTGCAACTTCAATTAATAAATTAATTAATTTTACAAGAATATAGCTAAGGTCTCTGCAACCACTATAGTCAAGAGAGCTTATACACAAAGACTGTCAATAAATGTAAGTTAGGCTTTTCAGTTGGATGATACTCTGGACTGTAATTTTATAGTGCGTTTGCAGAGTCGAGAGAAAGAAAACCAAACAATTGCACGTGCAAACTGGCATTTTGCCAAAGCACCAAACACAGTGCGAATTTCTGCTTTCTTCCATTTACACTGTTTGGAATTAAGGGGTTAGGGGTAGTCTGAATTTTCAAAAAATTGATTTTTTTTTTTTTTTTTTGCATTTTCTTATAGTATCTTAAAAATATTCTCTGAAAGTTTGAAGTGAATCCGACAAATATCTTTCGAGTTATTTAGCTTAGTAGTAATTTAGCGAAGAATAAAAGGCTCTCGAGCGGTCTAATATTTCCGAGAACAATTAGCTAGCGGCATAATTCTCCCTTACCTCCTGAAGTTTTAAAAGCAATCAAGCCTATTTATGAAGATCTTAGTAATGAAAATTTACTTTCAAGATGTGTAGGTGGATTTAATCAAAATAATAATGAGAGCTTCAACCAACTAGTGTGGAAAATATGCCCAAAAACTATCAATACTAGTTTTACCATTGTTCAAATTGCTGCATACGTAGCTATGAGTATATTTAATGAAGGGACAAAGTCATTATTAGTAATAATGAACACACTGGGACTTAGTTGTGGGCCTAATTCGCATCGGTATACTGAAAAAACCGATAGTGCACGTGTAAAAGTAGCTGATCAGCACGCTAACGACAACACTCGCGAAGGTAGAATGCGACGTAGACAACAACAAATTGATGTTTTAGAAAGTTCTACAACGGCTGAAGAACTCTTATATGGTCCAGGAATAGATGACTCAGTGTAAGTATTGAAATTATTCGTATTACTGTACATCAATCGACTGTAAAACTTTAAATGCGTTTTTCTCAAAACTATGTTTTTTGAACTGGTGACCACTCTAACTCAAAAACCGCTCGATAGATTTAAATGAAACTTATACAGCTTTTAGAAAACATAAAAAGCTAGTGCCTGATCGAAGGACTTTTTTTTATTTTTAAACTTCGATTTTTTATAAACAATTAATTGTTGGTTTTTTCCCGAAAATCTGCAAAAAAATTTCCAGAGACCGCCATTTTGTTAATTTTGAAAAAAACAAAAAAAGCTTCGATCAGGCACAAGATTATCTATCCATAAAAATAATCTTTTTTGTTTCATTGATTTTAGATGAATCTACAAGGAGCTGTAATGGTCACCGCAAGGACCCATTATTAAAACCTGTTCAACTTAGACCGCCATAACTTGTAAAATTATTATTATTTTTTTTTTTAAATTTAAGTGAAGTAATGTTAAAGTATGATGAAATGATACTATGTTTTTACTTATGTGAAATAAACTTAATTACTAGTAAAAAAAAATTAATAAAAAAATGGCATTTTTTCACGCCTCTGACTACCCCTAACCCCTTAAGAAAGGTTAAATTTGCCTAACTAGGCATTGGTGCCAAAAAATGTAATTCTTTAGTAACCTGTTTGTTTACTTTCGTTCTCTCGTTTCTGTGAACAGACTATAGTTAGTTGATCAATGGTTTTATTAATAGTTGAATTTTTGAAAAATGCACAAAAATTAGAAAATATATTTAGTAATAAGTTCAATACATAAATTTAAAAAAAAGTATTTAAACATGTTACTTGATATTTCTTTGTATTTTACTTTATGCAGAATTGCACAGAACAGCACAAGAAATTTATAATTCTCTTCACACAAAACTTATTGCCAGTTGGCCTTTTAATTGAATTTTACATCTATTATAAACTGTACAAAACTCAAATAAAGAGCTTGGGAAACACTAGTTTACTTTATTTGCCCACATGCTATATTCAATAAATATATTGGCTTAAAATTTGGTGGAAATCGGTCACATAAAAAATCACTATAATTCAATTATTTATTATTGTATTCCAATATGTTCTCTTTTTAGATCTAAAAAAATTGTCAAATTTTACTCGTGACCATTTAAATATTAAAAGGAAAATTCTGATATAATTGTTTTGTATTTTTTATGATGTTCTTTTGATATTTAAAAGAAACAGATTCTCTTTATTGTAATTCAGAGATGTTCATCTAATTTGTTCTTTGAAATGTGTTCTCATAAGTAAAACATATAAAAAATACTAGAAGTTATGACAATTTCATTAAATAGTTTTTCTTTATAAATTACATCTTTTATCTGCATAAACTATTAAACAAAAGTTTTACTCAATTAAAACAGATCTTTTTTGTATGTGAAAAAATTAATTTACAAACAAGCATACACTTCACATTTTGTTTTATTTATACAGATTAAAGGACAATTATCATACTTGTTAGCAGCCAAATAATCTATAAAAACTGTAATGTTTATTTTTTCAATTTTTTAAAATTAATTTGATGTCTAGTAACAACCCAGCAAACATACACAGGTCTCTGAACGTCTATTAACATTCGGAAGACGTTTTCTGAACGTTAATAGACGTTCAAATAACCCGTGTGTGTTTGCTGGGAAAGTAGACATCTGTAATCTTCTTTTATATATATATATATATATATACAGGGTTTTCCTTACAGAAAAAAACTGGGTGAGAATTTCTCACCCTTTCCCCCAAACTGAGTGAGATTTTTTGCTAATAGATTTGGGTTGGGTAAATATTCAGTGGGTAAAGTATTTATAAATGGGTATTTATTCCTCTGTAAGGTAAATATCCAAAATCAAGGTATCTTATGATTTTTAGTTATTTTTATTGAGGGTAACTGGACCTCCAAGTCTAAATCAAGCACAGGTACATGCAATAAAAATAACCCAGTTTAAGATCCCCCCAGGATCAGAATGTTCCCAGGAACCCCCAGACCCCTTCTTTTTTTTTCTTTCATAGACTTTAGTTCTTGAGAATCCACTTCTGCACTCAGTGTTCTTCATTATTTTTTTTTCCTTTGAGAAACCGATTTGTAGGGTGCACGAATTTCTCACAGTAATAATTTTTAATGCGAGAAAAAGAAAAAAAATGAGAGATTCTCACGCTCTAGTGAAAACACTGATATATATATATATAAAAAGAAAAAGAATAGAATAGAAAAAAAAAAGTTTGTTCAATGTGAAAGTGCAGAATAACACATTGTAATTCTAAACACTTTTTTAATTACCTTTTTCACCTCTATCATCACCCCAAGAATTTTCAACTCGAAGTTTAGTGACTTCACCATTGGCCTATAAACATATATTTAGAGACAGTATTAGTTTTAAAATGAAGTAATTATCAATACTACAAGCTATGTAAGCAGAAATAGATAGTTTTTTTACTGTGTTTACCTAGGGTAGTACAAGGACAAGGATTGGCAATGCTACACCAAAACAAATTACTGCATTGATTTAAAAAACATTTTAAATAACACACAATAAAATAAAATTATAAAATGCAATTTAATAAAGGATTAAAGGTTTCATAAAACTAAAATATAAAGTTGAACAGGAATGCTTTTTTATTTATTTATTTATTTATTTTGCATTACTATGGATTTCAATCAATGTTAGTGTATTACAAAATATGCCTAAAATGTTACAGAAGAATGCATCCTGTAATCAATCAGTGGAGCTTTTCACGTGAATTCTTTTTTCAGATAGCAGTCTCCCTCTTAAGTACATAAAATTACTAAAAAGAAAACCTTTTCCCAATACAGCGGAACTCGTTTATAATGAGCTCTGATTTAACAAGAACCCAGATTTAATGAGGCAATCAAAAAAATGTGTTTGGTAAAATGTTAAGTCTATGGGAGCATAACTAATATTTAATGAATAACCCCAACTATGATGAGCAATATTTTTGCAATTCATAAGATTTCTATTGACCTCCAGTTCAACTAATCCTTTTTAAGAAAAACTGCTTCCAACATACTCAATGGCTTTTGAGAGCACAGAAAACTAACTTTTTTCAGAGTAAGGGATGCACAAATGACTATATTTTTTAGCCTTGAGTCTTCTCCAAAGAACAATAATACACGAAAAGACAATAAGACAAATCAAATTAATCAACATTTTTTGTACTTTACAGAAAAAAAATAATAATAAAGTAACATAGTGTGTACAAATTTGACTTTCACAACCCCCCCCTTTTTTTTTACTAGCACTCACTTATAACAAGCAAATATTGTAGTCCCTTTGTGCTTGTTTGAGTTAGTTAAACTGTATTTGTAAGCACAGCACACTGTTTGCTAAAGAAATTCTTAATTTTCATAAATTCTAATACCTACAGCAATTCAAGTGTTTGAATTTATTGGTCTTTGTTTTTCATTCAAAATTTTTCATTCTAATACAAAGATGCTATTTTTACAAGAAAATAAAATTATCAAACTTAAAAGACACAATAAAAACATAAAACATTATTTAATACGGCGGATTAATTAGTTAAAGTTTTTTATTTGGGAATACCTTATTCCCCCGTACACGATATATATTTCGGTTACACACATAACCATCATCAGTCGTTTCTGGATCTCACACTAATGGCGGCTTCCTCTTTTATCTCTTCCCTCTTTTTCTGGAAATTTCGATGAATGACGTCATCCCATGATCGGTCGATTGTATTTAAAAATATTAAAAATTGTATTTAAAAATATTAAAAAAATAGCCAACTTTAAAAATAGTATATATGCCTACATTCGTGAGAGCATGGAAATAGTGACGACAGATGGCAGCATCAACGATGCGCTTCATACAATCGACCGATCATGGGATGACGTCATTCATCGAAATTTCCAGAAAAAGAGGGAAGAGATAAAAGAGGAAGCCGCCATTAGTGTGAGATCCAGAAACGACTGATTATGGTTATGTGTGTAACCGAAATATATATCGTGTACGGGGGAATAAGGTATTCCCAAATAAAAAACTTTAACTTAAAAGACACTTTTGGGTTTCAAAAATTGATGGTCTCATTTTGTGTGAAAGAATGTGAATTTTTTATTTTATTCTCACAAGGGGAACTACATCAAGAACAAACTGAAATAATATTTAGTGATATTAAGGGATAAAAAGCAATATTACATTAAGGTGATAATTATCTTTAAAATGCAGAATTTACATTTGATAATTACTGAACTAAAAATTTATGTAAAAATAGTAATGTGAAACAAAAATATTTTCAAATCTCTATATTTTCTGAAGCACTTTACATTAACTAACAAAATTGTTTTGATAATAATTTGAATGTTATATCCATTAAAAATATTCCAGATGTATCTCTGATTCCTTTAAAACATAAAATATAGCTTATTAGTAGAAAAAATTAGTAAATGATAATAATATAGAAGAGACAAAAGTGTAGAGGAATAGTCTGCATTTTAAAATTACAGGGATCCTATTGGCTTTTAAAATTTGTGCATTTCAAGAACTTATAAAACGACCTATTTAAGGTCCCATTTTGAATATTTTTGAAATTTTTTCAAAAGCATTGGGAAAACACTAATAAGTCTGAAACGTAAAGACATAACAGAGGGTTCTTAAGTAAGCCTAGTGCATCATAAAGGCAAGTCCTGGATGCTCAGTTATTTGAAACAAAGGGGAAAATGACTCCTTTTTGAAATAAAGGGCACACAATACATGCTATAGTAATGCATACATTTAGCATTTACACATAGCATATACAGCATATACATTTAGCACATTGCAGTACATTTTAAAATACAGTTATTATTACAGTCCAGTGATTGATCTAGGATTTTTTTCAGAAGAGTAAAAATACTCTTAACTTTTTTAGAAGGAATATTTTCTTTTCCAAAGGAGTAATTAAAACAACGAACAATTATGCTAAATTTTCAAATACATAATTAATAACTAATTATACATCTAGGTACATAAATGTCAGTTCAACAAAAACTAGTACAATAATTGGATTTTTTAAATTTAAAATCAGCAAATCATAATTATTCATCAAAATATACCTTAATTTATATGGAAAAGCAATGTGTTAAAACACACATTCCAAAATTCTTAAGGCGTATTCTGAATTTCTAAAGCATGAAACACACATTTAGAGGCATTATCGCAATCAGTCATTGACTATTAAAATTATACCAACAAATTCCCCACCACCACCAACAACAACAACAACCACCTGAGAAAAGAATGGTTAGTGATCATTTTTTGCATAAAACTGCTTTGAAATACCCTTAGATCCTTTAACTTAATAACAGAAATAAAAAGATTTAACTATCTTCACCAATGTTATTACAATGATTTAACATACAATGACAACAATTCCAGATGCTCTATTTGAAATAAAATGAAAACTGCCACTTAAGAAAAAAAAAAAAAAGATTTAATCTTCCTGTGGGCATATAATAGAGTCATGAAAATTTCAAATAAAGCAATTAGGTGTACTAGAAAGTGATGTCTTGTAAAAAACATGTATTAAATTCAAACAAATACATTTTCAATAACTTTTAAATTATAAACAAGCTGTGCCGAAAGAGAGGATTCATATTTGTTAAATTTTAAAGCAAGAATTTTCTAGATTTTTTTTTTAAAGATGTGGAAAAAGGAAAGGGCGACTGTCTACCCTCTTTATTAGAGGCGAATTTCAACATGTCCTCAAATTGCTTTTTAGTTATTTGTGAGTGTTGTATTTTACAGCAAGAATTTTATATATCTCTTTTTTTTTTCTTTCTTCTTTTAAACAGAGAGAGATACGTGAAAAAAAATGTTTTAATTCTCAACTGTCAACCACCATAGGTTACAAATTTTGAGAAATCTTTCCAATCTAGTACCCGTGTTAAAAACTTGCATACATAACAAATTTCATATTATTAGCTTTCGTGATTTTGGATAGGCGCAAATTTTGAAGGGGGTAAAAAAAGACCCAAGAAAGTACGCTTAATACTTTCTTGGTAAAAAATAATGCATGATAATATTTTGGATACATAAAATAAAAATATCCCAGCCATTCATCTTTTCACTAGACAGTGTGTTAATAAATACACAAGCTTCTACATTATTTATATACTGTACAGTTCTATACATGCTTCTAAAAGTAAAATATACTTACATCTAATGAAACAGCTGTGAATACCATGGCGTGATTCATCATAGAATCTCCATACTGAAGACGTTCTGCCTTGGTTATGTTCGTGTACAAATCCACATCAAAAAGAAGTTTATAATCTATGCTGGAATAAGCACAAAACACTTAGCATAGAAAACAAACTGGCAAACATTAAATAAGAAGTTTTATAAGAGAACATGACTTACACTTTTAAACAAGAAATACCTAATTTACCATAGAACATCTTTCCTACTTCGCATCCAAACCATACAGACTGGAAAATCAAAAAGAGTCTGTTAATTTTTAGCATGTACACAAATTTTAACATGAAAATTAAGTTTTATACCAGGCAGTTAGTTTTAAGAAGATAAAATTGTATAATTTATTGTACAAGTGCGTTTGTGCCAAATCTGCTGATGTCGATTCTGAGACTGTCAAATATTAGATAAAAAATATAACATAATTAATATGAGAACATTTGGTAGACTTTTCAATGCTGACAAGCCTGGATTGGACGTTTAACAATCTTCTTCCTGGTGAGACTTTCGCAGTGAAGAGTAAAACTGTCACAATGAGAAACTATCAAAAGTTTGGTAGACTGTCTTACTGTGTAGCAACTCAAATGGAAGTGAAAAATCAACACTACTAGTGATTGGAAAATCCTAAAGACCCAAGGTATTTTAAGGATGTGAAGCACTTTCCCACTGAATAGGATTTGAAAAAGAAATCTAAATCCTGGATGACAAGAACAATTTTTGAGACAAACGGCTTTTTAAATAGCCCTAACACATATTTACACTACATCTGGAGAAAACTGTCACAAACTCCAAACCATTAGATCAACAGGACAGAGACTAAATCTATTTAAATAAAAATCTATTTATATCTATTTAAAAAAAAAATAAAAACTCTTGTTTCTTGATCAAAGCACAGCTCACTAAATAAACGTACAGCTGTAATTTCTCCCCGAATATTCTACAAGCAAAATTCATCCTTAGGATCAGAGACTTTCATGATCATTTAAAGCAATGGAACATATGGGCCCCCAGGGGTCCATGACATTAACAGAAAAAAAACAGGGGTTCTGTGATTTGGGGGTGGGGAGGTCCATGAGATTTTTTTTCTCAGGCACAGAAAAACTATTAATACACAGTGAATTAAAGCAATATGTATAAAAGCATTCTTAAACATCTTCAAAACACAAACTGAGAAAATTAAGTACTGACAAAAAAATGGGGGGGGGGGGGCGGCATCTGTCAGGGATTTCATTTGCATACAATGTTAAGTAAGCAGAAATCTTAAAGTTGATAAATTTTTAAAGGTTCATTATTACGATAGCATTCCAAAAGAACGTGGCCAGAGTAAAAGTTTATCTTACAGTGTCACTGTCAGAAAAATTGTGCATTTGTCATGTGACCTTTTCATACATTTTGCTTTTACATGACATTACCAGTAATATTGAAGCTTTTTGGCAAAGTGATCTTAATTTCGACATTGAGGCACCACTGATCCTTTTTTTTATTTAGTGTCTTAATGTTAACTACTTACAGGTACTTACTGATAAAAAAACTACATAGGTAAAACACAGAAAATTTACTTGAGTATTTTAAATATATCAAAATGTTTTAATATTTTTAGATAAAGTAATCTTGCTTAATAAAACTAACAGGAAAACTGAAGAATTCATCAAACCATATATAGCTAGACAAACTATTATAACATGGAATATTTTATGGAGTAATTTTCTTTATTTTTAACTTCTTAGACAGTTAACCTCTGTCCTGATTTTAAAAAGATTTTTAAAGCTATACGAAATTAACTCATCGGGCATTTAGACAAGTTAAAATACAAATTTGTCTAAAATACACAAGAATATACAAATAAAAATAAAGAAAAAATTATTAAAAATTGAACTTTACATATTTTTAAAAAATTATGCAACTTGCTGCAAAACTGAATGTTTCAACCACTTTATTTTGCAGACAAGAGAAAGTATTATACGTATTATAAAATTATCAACCTAATAAAACTCAAGATGCATCTTAGAAGACTTTGTAATATTAAAAACATAGGAAAAGAGGTATAATTCCCTCAGCAAGTAGTGATCAGTGTAAAACATTCTTTTCAAGTAATGAAGGTCAAGAAAAAAAAAGCAAAATGCAAATTAAAATGACAGATTTCTTCTTTTAACTAATGTCTAAATTATTGCAAAGCATGAAATAAAAGACACACAACTTAAATTGCATTTTATTTCTCTGTCAGTACTTTTTCTCCAACAGAGACTTAGCATTTTCCTGCATGTAACTCAATTTCTTTCTGGTCTTTTGTATGGTGTTAAAATGTGATGTTTCAATATATCTTAATCATTTGAGAAAGAACCAGGCCATGGCCTAATTTGACAGTACAGTCAATCAGTTCACAATCTGGAGTAAATATGATAAAGCAAAAGACAATTTCAGGAAAAAGTTTTAAAACAACTCAGCAAGAGATTGGTTTTCTTGTCATTTTTAGAGCATAAAGAAGAACCTTACCTCATTGTTTTTAATTGATTCTGCAGTATATTTGAGAAGTTGTTCAGTTTTTAAGTTAATGTACACTGTCTTTCGTCCTCCCATCATATTTCCTAAGCAGTCAACAGTGTATGTCTTATCATATGGGTTTTCAGGTCTGGGATCATTTACAAGACAAACCTATAAAAATATCTCAATAATTTAATGAACTGAATGAATAGAAAACATCACTACTCAATATCACAAATCTTTTTAACAACTTACTAATTTTTAAGTACAGTACCTACAATATTAACTTTCCCAGGGTTTTTACAAATGTTCTATAAATCTAGTAAACCTCTAAAATCACCAATCAATCAATAAATCTCAATTTTATTCCAAATATTCAATATCTAAAGGAACTAGACAATACACTACTTAGTGATAAAATGCTTTAATAATTCTCTCTCTCTCTCTCTCTCTCTCTCTCTCGATACATAAATATATATCTATATAAATAAAACAATGCGTAAACTGTGCGTTAGTTTGTCTGTCTACGCCTCGCGTAGCTCCGAAACGGGTGATTGCAGACCTACCAAATTTTGTACGGAAATTCTCCAAGACCGGTCTCGACACACCTCGAAGCGATTTTATCGAAATTCGAATTCGAATTTTTTTTTTTTTTTTATGTTTTGTCCGATTTTTAGCGATTTTTCTTGTGTAATACATAATAACGCCGGTAATTGCACTCGCAAGAAAATGATATTTACATCATTGTATAGACTAGAAAAATTTCTTTTAAAAACTGTTTGTTCGGACTGTGTAACATAATTTGCAAATTTTTGGGAATTTTTCAAATAAAATTAAATTTCAAGCTGACTTTCGTAAAATATTTTTAAAACTGCTGCATCTTGAATTCTATCTGTCATAACTTTTTTATATTTCGGCAAAAGACGGAGCACACAATTCGCCCACTTTTAAAAGAAGAACGGAGGAAAAATATAAATTAGGAGAATTTTTACGAATTTTTAAGTAAAGAAGGATTTTCATTTCAGTAGCACCTGCTTATAAATTTCGGTTTGATATCTTGCGGTTTGGTTGTCATGGATACAGTAACAAAGATTAAAATTGCCAGTTGAAAAAAATAAATAAAAACGGGTTATAAATACTGGATTTATTTGTGAGAAGAAAAATTAAACTGCATAATCTAGAAAAACAATTTTAAAGCCTTTATAAATAGCGCAGTCTTATCTTTTATCTCTTTTCTTTTTGTAAAGGGTTGCAAGAGAGGATGACGTATTTTTAAAATTAAAAAAAAAAATGTCCATTTCATGTAGTGTCTGAGGTATTTAACGCTAAAACGTGAACCTAAAAGACAACATGTCTGCGGAAATAAGACATTTTGAAAGTGAGAAGTTCACGGCAAACGGTCCATTTTCACTTTTTTGATACCTTATGACGCTGACATAGTTCTTTTTTTTTTTGTGTCATTATATTGCAATGATCTCAGGTTATTACATATATGACACAAATTTTAAGTCAAGAGTGAAATAATTTTGCTTTTTCTAGATTCCACATCACTGGAATTAATTCGAATTACACGTGTGAGGAAATTTTTCATTTCCTACCGTGCGAAGAACGGGCACGCAGCTAGTATAATAAAAAATAGCTAAACTTACATAACATGGAATCCCAAGTAAAACATTAAGTAGTAGCACATAATAACAAAAAAGTACTGAAAGAACTGAAAACATGAAATAAAAATTAATAATCCAGAGGCAAGAAATAATTTAAAAAACAGAGCTGTCAAAGCTAGAGAGAAGTGGGAAGACATATATATATATATATATATATATATATATACTAGCTGAAGTACCCGTTCTTCGCACGGGAATGAATGGACTTTTTGATATTACGATTTGTGGTGATTACTATTCATTGTAATAAACAGATATAGCAAAGTGGATATCGCGTTATATTGTGTCCAATAATCATGCATACCGAATTGCAAGGCAATCGTTTGTACGGTGCAGAAGGCCATGCGGCGTAGCGCAATCTAGTGGCGAGTTTTAGCAAAACGGATACGGCGAAAATATTTTTCGCATTCAGATATCGATGTATACGAATTTTCATGACTATCGGCTGGACAGTCCTGAAGTTCATGTGTTGACGCGACATCTAGTGGCAAGTTATAGGAAAAGGGATAGCGCCAAACTCTTCCCGTGTTCAAATATCTATGTATACCTATTTTCATAGCGATCATTTGCGCAGTCAAGAAGTGATACACTGCAGGGCCATCTAGTGGTTCAATAAAGTAATGATTTGCTACAGCGCCGTCAAGTGGCGAGTTATAGCAAAATGGATAACGCCAAAATATTCTCATTGTTCAAATAGCTATGTATACTGATTTTCATAGCGACCGTTTGAATGGTAAAGAATTTGGCCTGCTGCAGCGTCATCTAGTGGCGAGTTAAAATAATAATGCATTGCAGTGTCATCTAGTGGTGAGTAACATCAAAAGGAACGCAGTTAGAATATATTCTTCGTGCTCAAATGTGTAAGTATAAAAAATTTTATGCCGATCGGTCGAACGGTATAGAAGTTGATGCTTTTCAGCGCCATTTAGCGGCAAGTTACAGCAAAATGGATAGTGAAAAATATTCTCCGTGTTCTAATATTCGCGTGTACCAAATTTCATCGAAATCGGTTGGACGATATTCGCATAGCAAACGGCTAAACGGAATAGAATTCGACGTTCTGCTGCGCCACTTGGTGGCAAGTTAGAGGAAAACGGATAGCATAAAAAGCTTCTCCATGATAAAAGACTTAGGTGAACCAAATTTCATGGTGCAACGGTGCTCAACGGTGCTGGAGTTTTTCAACCTCATACACTCATACCAACATTCATTTTTATCTATAACCAGTGTCATTATATATCCCAGTCTCAAATAAAATCCAGTTTCAAATCTAAGCCTCGCCAAAGTGCCAACATACGCCATTTTGCAAGCGTTTTTTCAGGAAATCATTCGAAGCATTGACTTAGCAGCAATAATATATGGGAAATGGTTCGACCGCGAAAAAGTAAAGCAAGCCTTTATTTGAAAAGTTGAATCCCTTAATACAGCCGAATTTTTTAAAATTATCAACTATAACGTGTTTTATTCATCATTACTCCGATGTACTAAATGAGAAGATTTCAATTTTCTGAAATTTGGCGGAATTCCCCCAACTTAAATCAATGTACTCATTTGGCGAGAATTCTGGAGATAGATCAATTGAAATCCCTTAATAACTGCTTTATTTCTTCACGGATCATTAAAATTTAACGCTGTATTCTAATAAAACCTTTGCACTTGTTTTCAAAAATCTATTTCCTTAAGCTCTCAATAAATTGCGCCAAGCCGAAATCTGTGCAAACCGCTAGAACTCACTTTCCCAAATTTGGCATTTGAGCCATTTTATTTTTTCGCCAAACTAAAATAATTTACCTATTAGCCTCGGAAATCTTCAATTCTTATTGTTTTGCGTGTAAAGCATTACATTCCTGCTCTGATTTCCCATGCACACGATATTATAATTTAAAAAAAAATAACCTTACGAATATAAACTAACAAAAAAAAACCTTATTATTCTTTTATTTTTACTTTGAAAATTTAAAACATTTTATTCGGCAAAATCGCCACACATGGCAACCACGATCCTTATTTCACACTTTTTTCACTACAGGGGTTACAATTACGGAAAGCTTTTTGCGTGAATAGCATAAAAAATCTCTTAAATTCCGGGAACGGGTGGACTTTCAAAGTTTTAAAGTGGACTACGATTTATTCTATATTATTTTACATATCTGTGCTAAATTTCAGGCCGATAGGTCCATTTTTGTGGATTTGTATACGAACGACATTTTATTCGGCAAAATCGCCACACATGGCAACCACAATCCTTATTTCACACTTTTTTCACTACAGGGGTTACAATTACGGAAAGATTTTTGCGTGAAGAGCATAAAAAATCTCTTAAATTCCGGGAACGGGTGGACTTTCAAAGTTTTAAAGTGGACTATGAGTTATTCTATATTATTTTACATATCTGTACTAAATTTCAGGCCGATAGGTCCATTTTTGTGGATTTGTATACGAATCAAATCCACAAACAAACAAACAAACAAACAAACAGAATTTCATTTTTATTTATAAGATATTGAATTACTGAAATAAATTTGTTACTTTTAATAACTATGACAGAAATTAAATTTTTATTTTTCAAATCAAATAAAATTAAGAGCCTTATATTTAATTATTTTCTAACTATAATTATTATATAATTTAGTGTCAAAATTCATGATTAAATAAAAACAAAGATTCTTAAAGCAGGATTCGCCTATCTTCTGCATACCATGGGACAATTTTTTTCAGATCGGTTCAGATGTGCCATATGATTCTAGCACCTTTTCCTTACTTTCATGGGTAAAGTAGGAAAACATGAATACAGGTATGTTTTAGTTTAGGTGAGAAGTAATAATGTGTGGACATGAGATTTAAATTGTTTTCCTGAGGAAGAGTATTCCAGAATTAATTTTTAGGATACTTGGTACCTTGGCAGAGGATTAGAAGGATTAGAAATGGTTTGATTTTTTACAATTTATTTTGGAAGGCACTAATGCTTTTTTTAAAGTGGTTTCATAAATTATAAGAATTAAAAGATCTTTCCAGGCAGGAAATTATTTCAAAAGTTCTCAATCTGTTCCAAAACAGTAGGCAGGCACAAGGATGCAATATGCTACTTGAAACCATCCAATGAGCCAAGTTTGGCATATAAGCTATGATTTGGCCATCATACTTGTTTCCTAGTAACTTTTCCTCAATACTTTAACAAGTAGAACAATCTCTACAACTGACGGATTTTGTGAAAATGGGGAAAACTTCTATTAGTGAATATTTGTAAAAAGCTATTTGAGGATTACACTGGACAGATTCACACTTTAATTAGAGTACAAGAGTGGACTAACTTGCAGTAAGAAAATAGGCCTCTGTGCATAAAATTTCATGTTTCTTAATTATTTTACAATGAGTTTTAAATGCAAATATTGACTTGTGTTCTCATGTTTTTAGGATGAATTTGTATACAATAGAAACCTGAATAAAAAAAAATCTTTCCCCTGGAACCATAACATTTGTTTTAAATATATTTTACTATACCATTTTTAAAGATTGAAAAAAAAAGAAAGAAAAAATGGTTACACTTGCTTTTTTCAAAAACCTAATTTATTTATATAACAACTGGTTTCCCGAAAACTGACCACCCCCACAAAAAAAGAATATAAGTAAATATTATAACTTTAAGAACATATAATATTTACTTAAATTATTCAGTTTGCAAGGTTGAAAAACAGTGGATCAGTCTTGCTGTAAGCCAGAGTTGTTGATTTTTTTAAATAAGGTTTATGCACTCTAAAACTAAAATGAGTAACAATGCACACCTTGAATAAAAGTTCTTAAATATACAATAGCATAATTAACAAAAATCACATGTTCAAAAAAATTTTTGAATTTGCTCCACAATTTTTACAGATTTATTGTTCACAACAACATCTGACACAGATTGTGAAGAAATACTGAAATTTTTAAGTCCTCAGAATATTTTAACTGACATCTTATTTGTAAATTACATTTTTTTAAGAGAAAAGATCTAGTTTTTATCAAGTACATAAAAATGTTATTTAAACAAACAAATAAGTGAAAAAATAACCTGTCTTAAGGTTCGTACTGCTATTCACATTTAAACCTTTTTTCTAGACAAATTACTCTGGTGAATAGATGAGTTTAAACTGGATTTGCTGCTCTATTTGCTGCTAAGCTCAGCAACTTATGCACAGACTAAGACCTTTTAAATATAACAATAATCAATGATAAACATGTTCTGTGTATTATCTTTAAAAAAGAAGAAGCTCATTAAACATGGGTAACACCCCCCCCCCCAAAAAAAAAAACCCATTCCATAACAAAAATGATTACAGTCAATATTTCAATCAAAATTTTAAAGAAACATTTTACCTTGTTTTCTACATCATAATAAGGTTTCACATATTTTTCATAGAATTCTAAGGGTGTGATGGGCCCAACAGAACAAAATGCCTTATTTTTGGTGTAATACTCCCAGGTGAATGTTTCAGGTGGGATACTTAGACAGATACAAATCACTCTGTACAGCTGAAATTACACAATTCATATAAATCAATTTCTTTAAAAATTTATAAATTTACAAAGAATAAATAAATCTAAAATACTTTCAGGCAATTTTATCAGCATGAAAGTTTAGAATAAAAATTCTCAATTAATTTTAGAAACTTCAAATTAAAAAGACTCAATATTGTGATTCAATTTCAATAGCATACCTGCTAAAGTATTATTAAAATATTGATGAAATAACCAATACTCAAAGTTTTTCTCATTAGAAAATGTAACTCTTTTATAGACAAATTCAAATTCAAAGAATTATAATCATAATACTGAATTATATGTTGAAATCATAATGATGATACTGAAAACAATCAACATTTTCTACTCAATATATCCAAAACACTGACAATTTCTTTTTTAAAACTGGCAATTTAATACTAAGCTTTGTGATAACAAGCAGTGAAATAAGTTCTGATACCATTGGCCATGGCAGACAATGAACAAAATATAAAAATATTGGTCAAACTCTTTGCATCAGGATAAATATGGTGTTTACTTAAATGACAACCCCAAAAACTAATTTCTGTGCAAGCAGATCTTGAGAAAAATACATTAATGTGCAGATTACATGTTGCAGGTTGTGAGTCAATTTTTCAAATAGGATTCCCTGACTTTCTCGAAACTTTTTAGAAAAATTCTAGAGTATGTAGTTACAATATACATATAATTTCAGGCATGAAAGTGCCTTAACATTAAAAAAAAAAAAGCTTAACTTTGCGTTGCATTAAATCTGAGGACAGGAGGAGACAACTTTGTACACCTGTATATTTTAACTGCCGTTAAAAGAATTTTCAGCATCATTTTTGCATTTTGAGTACTTATTAATTTCAATCAATAAGACTAGATCAACCTGATGTTTGTAGGTTAAAATTCATTAAGAACCTTGCATAAATAAAAAAATATCTACATGCTATTTGACAAAGTTCTTAATTTCAATTCCACTATATTATATATTGCTCTCTCTCTCTATATATATATATATTTTTTTTTTAAATATGAGAAATATCATGTTATAATTTTCATTCACTCTAACAGTTAATGAAAAGTGAATGATTTATTGCGTTTGAGAAAAAAATTTCACAAACATATGCAGATCTTTTAGGTAGATTTGATCGTAAAAATCAGCTTTAACTTGGCTGGCTGCTGGCTGGCCAGCTTTAACAGCTGGCTGTGCCAGCACAGCCAGCTGTTGTCAAAAAAGGGTCTCTAGATCTGTGGCAGCACAGCCAGCTGTTGTCAAAAAAGGGTCTCTAGATCTGTGGCAAGCAATGAACGTTTCGATCGTCCACCATCTTACTGGTAGTTAAGTCGAGCGATGACAGCCAGCTGCGTCAAAAAAGGGTCTCTAGATCTGTGGCACGCGATGAACGTTTCGATCGTCCGCCATCTTGCTGGTAGTTAAGTCGAGCGATGGCAACAGCTGCCCTTTTTTCAGCATTGGGAAAGGGTTGTGCCTCAAAGGGTTAATGCCTGAATTTACAACTCATACTGAAACAGATCATTAATCCTTAGCACACCTATGTCAAATCAAATTAGAATCATGCCAGATTGATGACAAACAGACTTATTTATAAACATGGGCTTTTGATAATTTTCCAAGTTACAGTTTGAGATTTTAAAGATCCTTATCCAAAATTTGCAATATTTCTTGACTTATTAAAAACTTTAAAAAGGTGAAATACGTAGGATTACTATAAAACTTTATAGGAAATACCTATTTCCGACATACGATCGGAACGTATCATACGTTGGAAATAGGTATTTCCTATAAAGTTTTATATTTCTTGACTTTTTTAGTCAAAATGAAATTTCATTACTTTTCTAGGTTTTCCATATTTTTCTTATCAGTGGCAACCCTCTGTTCTTAATCGTTTGAAGCACAACCATTTTCATGACAGTTTCCAGCTTTTAACAGCTGTCCAATATTTATATTAAAAAATTCTGGCATTTTATTTTTTTTAAATAATCAAAAGCTTTTTTGGAAAATTATTTGCTACAAAATAAGAAAATCTCATGTAAATTTATTTATCACCTTAAGCATTTTTTGAGAATAAAATTTATTATCCATGAAATTGAAAATGCTTAATTTTGGACCAGCAATCAAAATGTTAGAATTTTATGTCATCTACTCTACTTGTTCCTACTAGTGATGAAGAAATGGCAATTTCTTGATTATGTGGTGATTTGTGTTTCTCACTTGCTTCCAACGGAAATTGTAAGTAAATTGTTATTTTGAGGTCATTTGAAACAATTACGGGTTTACAGCATTAATTTTCTAAAAAGAAATTCACAGACTTTTAGGGATTGTGATAATCCTTTTTACAGTAGCAATGATTTAAATACTTTAAAAATAAAATAATAATAATAATTAAGTAACCTAAGTCCCAAAAAACTAATCATGAAACAACAGAGATTACCTCATTCATACAGGAGTCAATTTTTTCTTGCAGCTTCTCTTCACTGCTTCCTTTTTGTACCATTGCATTTAGGTCTCTGACATATTCACGAGTCTGGAGTGAGAGAAAGTAAGAAAATATTCATTGAGAATGTCAGTAAGAAAAATGTTATTAAGGTTCATATTCAGTTTTGAATGTATATATTTTTACATGGTTCAGACTCTTTTTTTCAGAGTAAGAAAAATAAGCACTTTTTAAGGACCTAAAAATGTTTTTAATTAGGGGCCATCCACAAATGATGTCACACATGGAGGGGGAGGGGTGTCATGAAATTGCGACAAGGGGAGGGAGGGGGTAACAGGAAGTGTGATATCTTATATTTTTGTTTTTAAAAAAACATTCACACACACACACACACACACAAAAGCATGCACAGAAAAAAAAAAATCCAGTAGATTCTTGGGATAGCACACACTTTACCTTTTGCAGATATTATACTTTTGAACACACTAAATTATGATGTTTTTAAATTAATAGTTTCTTTTTATAAGTCTACAGAGTTTCAAATACACAAAAGCCATTAATGTTATAATTTTACAACAGTAGAAATGGTAAAATTTTCAAACATGAAATAGGTGACACCTCAACATTTATTTAGAGCCACACAAGCTTTTCGTGTTAGAAAATCAGGAAAGATTAAAATATCTTGCAGTCTCTAGATTTATTACCAATAAATCAAGTAACTTGGCTGGTGTGAAACAAAATTGCATGATTACTTGAAAAACTCTAGTTAATATACATATATTTAAAAAGGAGGTGGGAAGATAAATTGCGTTTATTAGGAAATTTATACTCTTCAATTGAATAAACATTGCATTAGAAAATATATTCTGGTATTTAAATATTTTTTTTAGCAAAAATGTAAATGCCTTACATTTAACTTTATAATAGCTTTACTAAATGTAAGACAAAAAAATAATTTGCATTATTTTTGTAAAAAATAAAAAGAAATTTTTGATTGTTTAACTTTGCTGTTAGTTGCAGAGGTTGACTCTTTCTACTGCCTTTTTGAGTAATATCCTCAATAGATTGTTTTGAGGAGCATGGTGTCAAAAAAACAGTTTTATGCAAAATCATAAAAATCTGTGAAAAAAACATAAACTTTACTCTGAAAGCATAAAAGTTGTCAAAGTAACGATTTTACTTCTTTCTTCATGCATTGAAAATTCAAAAGTGTGATGGGATTTGTATCTTAACCCTCTCGTCACCCTGAACCTCATATGAGGCTCCTACTTTAAATAGCAATATTTAGAGAGAAAAAAAAATTGAATTTAGTATTTTTTCTTTCAGTGATATCAATATCATTAATTCGTGTAGAAAGTATAGGAGGCTCTTAAGTGGATGCATAAATCGTGCCTAGATTGCAGTACTAGTCAATTTAGACCATTTTTTACAGTTTTCGCTTCATTGTTTCAGGAGAAAAATTAAGAAAATATTGACGCTGCTTTTTTACCGTTTAAGGTAAGTATAGTTTTTTTCTCATTCCACAACCTTTACCTAATATGTGCATCCTTTTAAATTAATTTTAGCATAACAAAATGCTTGAAATTAATATTAGAAAAAGCCACAATCGAAAAAAAAATATTTTTGCATGATTTATAATAGTATTTCAGATGAATTAAATGCTAGACAGATTTTTTTTCTCTGATTTTTCATATATTATGGTGACGAGAGGGTTAAAATACCAAACCCAATGCAGTTGATTGAAGAAAAGAAAAATCAATAATTTAAAATAAGCATTTTATGGTTCATTGGTAAATTAACTACCTTAGCTTTCAAAATAGCATTGAGTCGAATAGATGATTCAGCAGAGTAAGTCATAGGGAAGCACTTCTTTGGCATGACACCATACTTAACAATGATATTGACAATCATATGCCACTGGCCACCATCAGCAATGGGGTCTCTTAAAAGGTAAGATATAAGACGACCATCCACTGTCTCACCTCTTTTCAGAACGTTGACAATAGTGTGCAAGAAATAATTACATCTTTCAATCTGTAAAAGGTTAGAACTTTTAAACAATTTCATTTTTTCAAATAAAAAACGATAATTAATGATCCATAAAAATCCATATCAAATAAAATATTAGGGATGCAACGAATATTCGGTTGGTATTCGGTATACTGCCTATTCGGTAGACCAACTGAATATTCGGCAACTGCATAGTAAACAAATTTAAGTATTCACCAATCGGTAAACAAATATATATTTTTTCTATCATGAATGAAAGATATAGTATAGTACCATAGTACTAAATTGATTCAAGTTGTTACTTACTAATATCACATGTGAATAAGCGTTAGAAACCTTTAGAAAGTCTTCCTACCACAGCACTCCAATCCTTGGCTGATAGCCCTAACATAGCGTTACACAATCACACAAAAAAGTAATATCACAATGAAATTAGTTTTAATGTAAGAGAAAACCCTCAGATGTTAAATTTTAATTTTGTTGCTTTTCAATTTTTCTTAAATATTATGACACATTACATTAACCTTGACTTGACATTATTAACTGATTTAAATTTGAAACAGTAACCAGGAAAAAACAAAGCTCATAACATTGAGTGTTCATAAATATTAATGTCAATTAACTGCTAATTTTTTAATAAAATATGCAGGCAAAAAAATTGCCAGCATTTCACTAATATTTAATTTAAAAAGGTTATTAATAATATATAAAGGAAACACACTTGGATATTAAATTTTGCAGCATTTTAATTTTTGAAGTTTTACACCATATGAAATATTGTTTAAGAAAAAACTAATTAAAATAATCATTGCAATCAAAGTTTAATAACGGTTTAATAAATTTTAACAAGTATTCGGTATTTGTCAAAATATGGTATTCGGTGCATCCCAATAAAATATATGGGATTTTTTTTTTGGGGGGGGGGTGGGGGGGGGGTGGGGAGGGCGGAGAACTGTGAGTTATTGTATAATACTCAATCACTGATTTTTTAATCATATTATTCCTTATAACTGCTGTTTGTTATGCTATATTTCATAAAAGTATTTCAGTAAACAAATCAAAGAGTTAAAAAAATCAAAGCTAAGTAGATCTGAATACTTTTTTATCTCATAACTTAAGATTATAAATTTAATTTAAATTAGGATTCTTCCAAAGATGCTGAGGCTCATTTTAAAAATTAAACTTGTTTATCCAGAAAAGTAGGAGAATATGATTTATAAGCATGCTGAGATTTTAGTAGTCTACCAAACTTTTCTCTAATTTTAGTTCCCCTTCCCCTAAAGATTTTTTTTTAAATTAGTTCATGCCCTGAAATGCAATTCATTTTCTTCATTTCAGTTTTTCATTCAGCTAGATTTCATTCTAAATGTTAGTTGATCAGCAAGTCACAGGCAATATATAAGAAATTAATAAAGTAAAAATGTGATGCAATAGTAGTTAAGCACATTTGTAACATTTTAAAATTCAGTACATCACAGATTATAACAGGGTGTAAAATATGACTTGACATATTTTTAGTATATTTATATAATTTAGTAAATAGAAATATTCTTTGTACTAAGCTCAAGAAAAGCACAAGTAGGGATGGACGCGAGACGAGATGGAGATTTACAGTTTTTTGCGAGACGAGACCAAGCTTGTAGTCTGTTTTGCGAGAAGTCTATTTTTCGTCTCTTGTCTATCACTAAGCACAAGTAATAAATCTTCTAAACTACAAAAATATGGCAAAAATTCTCTTTAGTCTCTAAGAGTCTAGAAATTGATAGAATGTAAAGCTGTTAACAGAGTAATGCTTGATGAAAATAATTACACAATAAATTAGTTGAAAATATTACTTTCATGCTTTGAAGCTGAAAAATAATCCATATGTATGAACAAATTTCAGATAACATAAAATATTGGTAAATTACAACAAAAACTGGTTCTCCAAGAGAAAAATTCACGTCATATACAAGCAACTCTTGAGATTGGAACAAGTTTCATTGAACATTAACTTTTTTAACTAAACTATAATTACTTTTCTGATCTTAAACTAAAATTAAAATAGTTGTTTTAAAAATCCAATTTAAAGTTAAGTGCTAAATAAACAAAACATTTAATTTATAAATACTAATTTTTGAATGTTCATTCACAGATAAAGTCTGTCTTATTGTCACATGTGTTAAGGGTTGTGACAGCCTACACAAAACTGAGAAAGGTGCCCTTGGTTAAGTAAGAGCAGTGTGCAAAAATCAAAGTTGACTGACTGGGAAGTGTTGAAGAGGATAGTCACCCAAAAACATAAGGCTGCACCACAGCAGATAACATCTGAGATGAACACATATCTCCAGAAACCCCATATCCACCAAAACTATTCAACCAGGGTTTCTAGAGATTTCACAGCTTTTGCTTCCCTGACTTTATTTAGCGTGCTTTCCCGAATTTTGAGTTTCTATTTTTAACATTACATCCTTTAACACTTTAACGGGCAGTGATCCCGCTCTGGGAACACCAAACTCTGACGTTTTGACTGTTGCCAGTCACGAAGAATAGATTGGATTTCTATAAAAATAGTTGCAGGTGACATAGTTCTACGAGAATCCTTTACTTTTGAGCACGTCATTTCTCGTCAAAAAATAGTCACGATGCTTTTTAACAGAACTGACATCTGCTGAAAAGTGGAAGAATACGAGAAGAGCTGGATAGATTGCCCAATGCTGAAAAAAGGGCAGCCGTTGCCATCGCTCGACTTAACTACCAGAAAGAAGGCGGACGATCGAAAAGTTCATCGCGTGCCACAGATCTAGAGACCCTTTTTTAACGATAGCTGACTGTGCGGCGCAGCCATCTGTCGTCAAAAAAGGGTCTCTAGATCTGTGGCATGCGATGAACGTTTCGATCGTCCGCCATCTTGCTGGTAGTTAAGTCGAGCGATGGAAACGGCTGCCCTTTTTTCAGCATTGGGAAAGGGTTGCGCCTTAAAGGGTTAATTAATAACTTGTTATATTATTTGTAAAAAAAGGGGCCAAATATAATAATAAAATTAATATATACAAGAATCTTATTTGACATCACTGGATTCTAACAAAAACCATGTTTGTTAATAATTTAGGATAAAATTGAGCATATTTCAACTGCACAAGATATGCTCATAAAGAATACATTTTAAAATTATTTATAAGGTTAAATGAGAAAATGAAAATAAAACAATTTCTATACTCAGGTTCAAACAGTAACTATATTCTTGATTTTACTGCAAAAATCAATTTTTCTTGAAATTTCCCTGACGTGTCTACAATTTCTGCTAATTTTCCCGACTTTTTTCCCCAAATCCTTGACTTTTCCTGATATTCCCCAACTTTCCAGGTCTGTAGAAACCCTGTCAATAAAACTGCATGTTGTAACACATTCATGACAGAGCAATGATCCCGAAGTCGATAGTGTCACTACAGGGTGTCCATCAATGTCAGGAGGCAAAAATAGTCTCATTAGTTGCCTGACTGACATAAAAAAATTGCCAGTTTAGTAGACATTTTCTTAATTTTAGTTGCCAAAAAAGTAACATTTCTGCATAATTTTGTAGTTAAAAAATAAGCATACATCACTTAACTTCAGTTAAGGAGGAATGAATAAAATAAAAATTTAAAAACTTCATGCGTCATATAATAGAGCATTTGTACATTCATTTTTATAGTACGATTAAAAAACCAGATTAGACTGTTTGATGGACAAACAATAACCACTTTGAAAAGAAAAGGGAGTTGACAGAAATAGAAATCTGATTTTCAAATGAGTTGCCGAGAGTACACTACAAGTAGCCAAAAACTTGAAAATAGTACGAAAATGACAATTTTTATTGAAAAAAGTTGCCCAAACCACGTTATCTTGAAATTAGTAGCAAAAGTTGCCTTTTTAGTTGCTGGTGGACACCCTGCTAATGTGAAGCATGAAGAGGGCTTTGTACGGGTGTGGAGAGTGATATCTTGGAGTGGCTTGGGACTACTTGTAATCAGAGCCTGATTATCACATGGGCATGTGGGGCAAAAGCCCGGGCCCCCCCCAAATCTCCTGATTTATTGTTATCATAATTTATTACATATTCATAAATACTGCAATAATAAATTTTTTGTAACTGAATTTCCTTTGTAATATCTATAGCATAATTTTTGACAATAAATGGACTTAGAGATTTATTTACTGTTCTTCTAATTCAATGGTCTTTAAGACTCACGGATCCATAAACAAGAAGTTAGGAGATTTTGGAAATGTATGGTATAGCCATATATATATGCTTATTATAAAATATCCATTAGTTAACATTTTTTATTTCGTGATGAAGGAAAGAAAATTTCGAACTTTTTGCTGTATGAAGAAATATTTTTGGAGTGAGGAACTTTGTTCCCGTGCCTCGTAATTGCCATTTCTTGAATGATCGCACCTAATAATACAAACGGACTAAAAAAATATTAAAATCACTTTTAAATACGTAGTCTTGTTCTAAATAAGTATAAATAGGTAATTTTTTATTCCATTTTAGTATTCTTTAAAAATGTTTTATTTTTATGTCGGGAAAATGCAGCAGCAAACAAAAATAAGTTAAAATACTTGAGATAGTATAGGGGCCCCAAAATAACCTCTTGCCCCGGGGCCCCGTCCACCTATGATCAGGCTCTGCTTGTAATCCTTAGAGGTAAGGTTGAAGTCAGCATTATTGCAGTATTCTCGCATATCCTTTACATCCTATACATATTGCATAACGATGAAGTGGAACATCTCGCATGGCGCCCTCAGTCCCCTGATCTCAACATCATTCAACCTTTGTAGGGTTTTCAGAAAAACAAAGTCCATGTTCAGCTTCCTTCTTCATGCATGCTACATGAACTTGAGACTGCTCTGCAGGAGGAATGTCTCCAAATCCCCTTTAAACCTTTAACACGCGGTGTCTTCGACGTGAGGACACCAAACTCTGACGTTTTGACTGTTGCCAGTCACGAAGAATAGATTTGATTTCTATAAAAATAGTTGCGGGCAACATAGCTCCACGAGAGTCCTTTACTTTTTAGCATGTCATTTCCCATAAAAAAATGGTCTCGATTATTTTTAACAGCACTGACATTTGCTGAAAAATTGAAGAATGCGAGAACAGCTGGATAGATTGCCCAATGCTGAAAAAAGGTCAGCCGTTGCCATTGCTCGACTTAACTACCAGCAAAATGGCGGACGATCGAAACATTCATCGCGGGCCACAGATCTAGAGACCTTTTTTTTTTTACGACAGCTGGCTGTGCCGTTGTCAAAAAACGGTCTCTAGATCTGTGGCCCGCGATGAATGTTTCGATCGTCCACTATCTTGCTGGTAGTTAAGTCGAGCGATGTCAACGGCTGCCCTTTTTTCAGCGTGGGGAAAGGGTTGCACCTCAAAGGGTTAACTTTCTTTGTCTATCTCAGCTAGGATACAAGCTCTAATTTGAGTAAATGGTGACCCAGCTCTCTGCTAATTTAAATTCTGCTTCTTTCACAAGTGTGCCCATTATTTTGTCATGAACCTGTGTATTTCTTCACTATTCATATTTATTGGGTTCATTTATTTATTTATTTATTTTTTAATGTATTATTTTTTGTACTTAGTTGATATATATATTCCATGTACACATAATGAAACTTCACTTACCAATGTAAAATTAAATAATAAAATTAAAACGATTAAGGTTATTAATTTAGACTCACCAGCTGATGCCAGATAAAAAAAAAAATATAATACACTTTTAAAAAAATCTAGCATAAATTTATTTTTTAAAAATGAAAAAAGAATGTTAAATTTGCAGGGCAGTTTTAAAATTGTATTAAAGCAAAACAAAAGTTTAACTGAAATTGCACACTGATTAAAGATATTTTTTGAATTAATTAATTTTGAATTAAGTAATTTCTCTTTTTTCTTACACGGGTTTAAATTTATTAATTATATGTTAGGCAATTTTGCCTTAAGTATAAAAAAAAAATGAAGAAAGGTTTTTGATAGACTGAAATGGCTATAGCCAAGCTCAAATTCTTCAAGAGTAAAAAAAATTGCCAACACTGGCTTAGATTCTACAGTATATGCTTACCTTCTCCCAGAAAAATAGATAATTCTGACTAAATTCAAATTCTTCTAATTGGTGCTGCTTTACAAAAGCTACTCGCATCGCATTGAGTGCAGCAAAAATCCAACATGTTCCTGTATTTTTCTGATTTGTCACTGGTTTTATCTCTGAATCAATCTAGAAATAGATTTTAACAAATAATAATAAATTGGTACAACAATACAATCAACTGTGTTTTTTTACAATCAATTTAGAAAGATCAAACTAAAAAGTTTCCCCACCCCCCTTTAAATTTAAAGGAACTAGTGGTCACCAGTGGTTGATAATTGGCTGTAATTGATTAAATTTTGTTTGAATATTAGTGAAGCTCTTTTATCAAAGAATACCTCGATAATCAATAAAATTTGTGATCCTGATGATGTTAATCAGAGCACAGCTGCCTACTATTACAGGCTGACCAATTAGCCCTATGTTCATATACAAGTAGAACTTTATATTTTTTTTCAGTTGTGGCACTGTCAACTGGCCCCGATATAAATGAAAATATGTTGGCAAGGAATGGTGGAAACTTGAGACGACAGCCATTTTTATTTTTCATTTCTAGACAAAGGCAAGAAAATTAAATATGCTAAGGCAAAGAGTAAATAACTGCTAAGAAAATTCTACCGCAAGTAAAAAAATCATGTTTCCTGTCAAAAATAAAGCCAAATGGCAGTGCACCAAGCAAAACACACATAATGAAAATATCCCTCATACACAAAATCTCATGGAGAAAATTAGAAATCGAACAGACTGTATTAGAGATTGCAGATTTTATCAAACAATTTCTGATACAAGTAAAATTTGCTGTTAAGACACATGTGGCAGCTATGAACAATTAAAAAAAAAAAAAAAAAAAAAACCTTCTCAGAGAGAAATGAAGGAAACTAATATAAATGAAGCAAGTAGAAAACAATATGCAGTCGACTCTGGTTATAGTGAGCCTCCGAGGACCGGCAAATTTCATTCATTATAAGCGAAGTGTCCCCAATGAGCAAGGAATGCATTTTATACATAAGTAAAATATAGTGTTTGATGCCCCACTGAATGTGTGTGTAAATCAAGCATAATTAATCGGATTTATGTCTTATTACTCCTAAGTGTTACAATAATTTGGGAGATTCCATTCAATTAGCCGGAAAGTGCTATAGCCAATCAAGAAATAGCAATCAGTGGTAATCCTTAACCTGTGCTTCTTTCTGGTAAGAATGAGAATGGAAAAAGTTGCATGTTTCTTCTTCATTGTGGAAGTGTGGGTGTCACGGGCTTTCATGCAGTGTGGAAAAGATGAGCTTATCTTTTAAGCACTGGGGAGAAAATCGGATCACACTATCGGAGAAAAGGAGACAGGGAGACCACACCACAAGACTTGGGCTATTTTGCAAGGGAATTGAAAAGCTAAAGCAGTAAGTAAGCATCACTGCAATGAATAAATTCCTGGTTTCACAGCGGTCAAGAGTCTAGTGTGCTATTGTTCCCCTCTCCCCCTCGCCATGGTAGCCCACAGACCTCAGCCTAGCCACTGACAATTTGACTGTATTTGGGAACAGATGCTTGATAATCTCTTTATGTATTTATTGAATGCAATACAGACAACCTTTGAGAATGTAGATACCGCAAAACTTCATCTCTGCCATTTCCAGAATTTTCGAAATTCAGATTTTAGGTTCACTATAACCGAAGTCATGTTCAATAAAACTGAAAAATGCTATGCACATTTCTAATGTAAGTGAATTGGGACTAACGATTTGCATTCACTATAGCTGAAAGTTCACTATATCCGGGTCCACTATAACCGGAGTCGACTGTATTTCAATTATTTAAAACACTTTATTATCATTTTTTCTTTTTGGACTCCTGCTGAAAATACAAGGAACAGTTAACTGAATTACTGAGGAAAGATTATCTAAACTATTTTTAGTGTTTTAAAATATTTAATACTACGGAATAAACACAGAGACATTTTCATCGAAAAAAAAAAAAAAAAATTATCAGTTCACATTTCATTACAAAAATGGCATATAAAAAAGGACATTTCTATTAAAAAAAAAAAGGGAGGGGGCAATTTCCCCAACATCCCACAAGATTTTTCCTCTGTACAGCTAGTGTTCTTTTAAAAGAGCACTTTCCTTAGCTCCTACCAGGTATTTCTCCAAGTAGGAGTTAAGGAAACAGTTATTTTATGCATAGAATTATAAAACACTCAACTTGGTGCAAAACATACATCAAACATTGAGCTTATTCCATATTAAAAAACTAACAGAACTAAGCTTTTACCTGTAAAAAGAACACATTTTTTAAAAGTTATGATTTGACAAATAAATGCTTGAAAAAGACACGGCTTATTTTTCTATCAATAAAGGGTAGGGTGCATAGGCATTTAAAAAAAAAAAAAAAAAAAAAAGGGGGGGAGAGGGAAGAAGAAAGGTAGGGTGTAGCAATTTGAAAAGCATCAAACATGAACAGTAATTTTTGTAACAGCAAGTACATGGGCGTAGCCAGCGAGGGGCAGGGGGGGCAGCTGCCCCACATTAAAATGAGCTAGTCATAGGGTCTGATTATGACAAACCGGGCATTCTCCGGTTAGACTCCATGTCCTGCCCTCCCCTAATGAAAATCCTGGCTACGCCCTTGAGCAAGTATGATTCTTTTTTCTATTATGCTGTTAAATTTATCAGCAGACCTTAATGCTAATAATGATTCTATATTAAAAAGCTAACAGAACTAAGTTTTTACCTGTAAAAAGAACACATTTTCCAAAAGTTATGATTTGATAAGTAAATGCTTGAAAAAGACATGGCTTATTTTTCTATCAATAAAGGGTAGGGTGCATAGCAGGGTTTTAAAAAACCCAACCCGGGTGGGTTTTATTGGGGTTTTTTGGGTTTTATTGGGTATTTTTGGGTTTTATTAAAATTTTTTTATAGTATAACACTTTTTGGATTTAAATTTTATGGTTTTATTTCAAAACAGAATAATTTTAATGTAAAAGAAAACTTTCATTACAAAATAATAATTAATTAATTAAATGTAAAAATAACTTCAACTTTAATGCAGTATACTATCTTTTTCTGCTGATGTTTATAAAGGGCTCCTAATTTGTTTTATGACCATAGATAAAAGTATATTATTGTTCAAATAGAAAAATATGTTGTTTTTGACTGGCTGTTTTCTATTACTTTTAAATTTATGAACTTTTTAATTTTTTTTTACCTTTATGTTTTTTAAGTCATAGTTATATTTTCTAGTTAGAATATAAGCCAGTAAAGCCTTTGCAGGACAACTTACTGCAGAACTACTCTTTATTTAATAATTTGCTTTATAGTTATTCATTTTTGCTTTCAATATATATTCCTTTTTACTTGAATCAATATGTCTGATATTAAATCCCACATAAACAATGTGTAATGAATCAGATTTATATTTCTCAGTACTAAAGTAATGCAGCAACTAATAGAATACAGGATGGTTTCCTGAACCTGAATTCATTCTTGAAATGCGTGCTTGTAAGCTGTAAGAGGGAGACATGTCCCATTTTTCTCTTATCTGGGAAAGGATTTTTTTGTCACTATACTGATAATTACATATTGTATTCGTATTTAAAAACTTATTCATTAAAGAGATAAATTACTAAGTTATCCCTGCCTGCATTCTACACCTGTTCATTTCAAAACAAACATTGCAGATAAAATTGGCTCAAGGTATTATTTTTAAAAAGGTTATTATTCTTTAAGTTGAAGTTGGAAAAATAATTATAAAAAATTAAATTGACATATTTATATTTATCTAATATAATGCACTAAGTTATGTAGGTAATATTATATGTATTTAATGTCAAATAACTGATTTAAATGAAAGAAAGGGAAAATTTGGATAATTTTTATTAAAACCCAAAAAAACCCACTTCTGTGTGGGTTTTATTGGGTTTGTGGGCGGGTCCGAAACCCTGGTGCATAGGCATTTAAAAAAAGGGGGCGGGAGAAGAAGAAAGGTAGGGTGTAGCAATTTGAAAAGCATCAAACATGAACAGTAATTTTTGTAACAGCAAGTATGATTCTTTTTTCTATTGTGCTGTTAAATTTATCAGCAGACCTTAATACTAATAATGATTCCATATTAAAAAACTAACAGAACTAAGTTTTTACCTGTAAAAAGAACACATTTTCTAAAAGTTATGATTTGATAAGTAAATGCTTGAAAAAGACATTAGAGCAATTAAAGCATTATAGCAATTATTATATGAGCAATTAAAAGACATTATAGCAATTTGAAAAGCATCAAACATGAACAGTAATTTTTGTAACAGCAAGTATGATTCTTTTTTCTATTATGCTGTTAAATTTATCAGCAAACCTTAATGCAATCTGCAGTGTTTCTGGTATTAAAAATACAAGCAAGAAAGATGAGACAATGAAGAAGTAAAGGGTAACATAAAAGAATTATGGAGTACTTTCGGTGCTAAAAGATTTACAGATAAAATGGCCAATGGAATAATCAAAAACAATATTTACCCATCATTTGAAAGAACACATTTAAAGAATATTGAAGATGAAAATTATGAATTAATTTTCAGAGCAATCAAATTCAAAACAAATACGAAGTAAACTTTAGTTCAAGATGGGCAGTTATAAAATAACTATTTTTATTTGTACCAGCGACTGTGCTGATGCATTATAATAAGTATTTTACTTATTTTTTTCCCTCCCTTTTTTCAAAAAGACTGGTTTTCTTTCAAACCAATGGGGCCCAAAACTGCTTTCATAAGAACCCAGGTAAAGTTGAAAATCCACTTTTCTGAAAACAATTATAAGTGTACCAATGTGTTAGAAACATTTCAAGGGTTTTCATAATATTATTGAAAAAGGACACAAAACATGCAGCAATGAACCCCAATAGCTAACCTTATGAGTATCTGGGACCCACAAATGTGAGAATGCCACTGCTTATTAATAAGAGTCAATTATAACAGAAACTCTCAAGTTTTACATCTTCCAGAAGGATAAGCTTTATAAACACAAAAAAAAGAAAAGAAATCCAGTTCCAATAACGTACATCACCATTTTCAGAACTGAAGCCTTTGGTATCAGAGTTCCCACTCATGGGAGGTCAGCAGAAAATTTTCCAGGTGGAGGTAAGATTACTTCAATACATCATGGTTACCATGTTGGCAAGAACAAAAGTGCAGAGAAAAAATTGCATACAAAATCCAGGGAAGGCAAGTGCCCCCCCCCCTCCTTTTGCTCAATCCTGCTGACACCCATGCTCTCGCTCTACATAATAATCTCTGCTTGCAGCACACAAAGAATAACAGGTAATTTAATACTATTTTAGAACACAATTATTAATTTACAATTAGAAAGTGACAGCAGCAAAACTATGTAATCCATTTATATGCTTTTGGACTGCAAACGTTTTTGCAAGATTCCATCGGCATTACCAAAAATTTCTATAACCATTATTTAAATGACTGCAATCAATATGTTATTGTCTATTCACAGTTGCTTGAAGCCCTTTCAATTTGGGTTTTTAAATTAAATCAAAAGCAACCTTAATGTTTGCTTTTAGGAAATCTTTTACCCTAGTTTGGAAATTTTGAATAACTGCAGAACATTATTCATATAACTATACTAGCTGCCTCCAGCGACCAGTTGGCCCGCCTACATCTGCCTCACGACCAAAATGTGCAACCTACAGCACACGGACCACTTCGCAACTGGCCTGTGCAACCTATGGATCGCTTTGTGACCGATGAACCATGGCACGTGCACTTGGACCGGCCTGTGCACCTGACACCGGCACTTGCGACCATGGCACATGGGCCACTTTGCAACCAGTTTATGCAACCAACCCTAACGTGTGAAGTGGCCCATAAGTGGCACACACTTATGGGCCTCTTTCACACGTTACAGTGAGAGGCCGCCTTCAGTGACCAGCTGGTCTGCCAACTGGCTGCTTCAGGACCGGCCCGTGCAATCTACAGACCACTCACCTTTGCTGACTAGCTGATCTGCCAACAAGCTGCTTTGCGACCAGACTCCCCTTCTCTACACCTTTAAATAAAACCCTGGCATTTTGCCTAAAACTCAGGACAAACAATGGATCTTCGAATATCTCTGGGTTCTTCTTTGGCATTTTGTCAAACAGAAGAAAAATCCTATCTTCTTTTTCCAGAACATTCAAATTCTCTTTGTATGCGTTTTACTAATTAATTAATGTTTTAACAGACCAAAAAATTACGGTAGACGCTGGATTTTTTTTTAACGAAAGCACAATAGTTTGTCAGTAACTGTATATTTTTTTAATTTGAAATAATCCATAGTTTTGTCGATTTGAGCTTCAAGAGGCAAAAATAGTAAAAAAACAGCAGAAAATTTAGATTCCAATTTTTATTTTATTTTTAATTGGAAAATGCAGCAAATTTAAAAATGATTGTCTTGTTCAAAAGATAACTTTTTCCTCTTTCTGATTGTGCAAATATTTTTCCTTTCGAATGATTGGAAACCCTCTTTTTCAGAGTGCAAAGAGAAAAAATGGTCAAAAATGACATAAATTATAAAATAATAAAAACATGCCTGAGCTGCACATTCACAGCCCCTGAGCAAAATTTCATGCAATTTGGCCGGATACTTAGTCTGTCACGCAAATGACAGCACTCACAGACACTCTTATTGAATGTATAGATATACAATTAATATGCATAATATTATGTATGTATATATATATTATTTTACATATTATATTTCTAATTTGTATCTTATAAATGCATTAAACTAATTATTAGGAATAAACACAATTTATGTGTTAGCATAATTGCTATTTTTTAATATAATTTTGATTATATATTTTCTTTAATGCTAAATTTAAATATACAGCATAAATAGTTTACATTTTGTTCTCTTTCTTTAATAGATTAGATTTTGACAGTTTAAACCAGTTTTTGATACTTTTCATGTTAAAAACCCAACCATGCCCAGAAGTTCACTCCTCCCCCCCCCCCCCCTCCAACAGGTGTAGTTCGCCCTGGGGAGTTATCTATTATTCTGGAAAAAATGGGAAATGCTACAGCTTCTAAAGATAAGAAAAACAGATCTCTAAAATAGAAAGGGGGAGTTTACAAAAGAGCACATCAAAGAAAGGGGGGTAAAAAATCTAATTTTTGCAAAACATCTTGGAGATTCAGAGTAAACATTTAATGCCATGGAGCTGGGATCAAAAAGTTAAACACCAGTTTTCTGTTACTTCTTTACCTTATTAGTAAATGCGTGACAGGTTGACTCAACAACTTTCCTTTGAAGACAGATGTCAAATGGATCCGTTTTGGCACATGCACTCGCAGCTAGTAGGTTTTTGGGATCCGATTCAAAATTCTTCTGTAACTTTTTCAAAGTATCTGAAGTCAGGGCTGAAACAATAGAGTTCAATTAGAGCAACGTGCACGCAATGTATTAATGCATATAACCTACAAATACAGCAGCAAATTATTAGTGGTTAAGTAGTGGCTTTTGCATTAGTGAACATTGTTAATGTTGAGCTCTTCAGTCTTTAATCCGCTTGCAAATATCCCCATAGTCCGGTTAAGGTAATTTAATAGTAATATTATAAAAAGTAAATATAATTAATAATTTTTGTTAATGACTGTGTAGAAAAAGATTGCACTGTTACTTTAAATTGTTTATTTGTGCCAAATGCATTAATAACACTCCAATGTAGGATAGTAGGAAAATTTTAAGAAATGTAGCAAGCTTGGATGGCCTGATGCTAACGTGTGGTGTTATTGACGAGGATATTTGTGACTAATGTTGACTTTTTTTTTAATTCTTCGGTGATTTACGCATGCACATGGTCAATAGGTTCAGGTAGTGGAAAATGGGGTTATACAGTAGAAGATCGATATACCGCAATTCTATAAACCGCAATTCTCCATAAACCACATTAACACTGCGGATGTAAACAGAGAAAATCACAATTAAGAAATTTCTACAATCTGCTTTTTTTTTTTTAATTGCTTTCCTAGGGAATTAATTTTGAGACATTAGATAAATCCCACAATATGCCAAGCTTAAAATAAACAATTATTCTCCCATGCATGCATTATGCATTATCAGCATAACAGCTGGCCGGCCGGGTCGAAGAGGAAGGAATGTTTACTTTAATAAAACCATGAACCTCTCCCTTTTTCCCTCCACTACCGAACCACTCTCTTTCTCCCTCCTCTACCATTGACTTCCCAAACAGACGTTTATTTATTTAGTTATATTTCTCTTTGTAAATTGATTTGTTTTATATTAAATCATATGCCGTTACTTGGCTTCCTAAATCATACGCGTAGCATCACCAATTTTTTTTTTTTTTTTTTTTTATGTGTGTGCGTGTGGGTGGGAGAATGCACATAGCATATTCTAAAGTAAAAATAGCCATGTTTCTTTATGTTTGGCAAGAAGAAAGGTTTTAAAATGAATGGTTTTCTAACCAAAGTTGGGGGGGGAGGTTGGCACACGCCTCCGCCCCTGCCCGACGATATGCTTATGTCTCAATATTGACAGTAAAATACTTTTAAAAAGTCTATGAGAAGTAGGGGAGTTTTCTCAATGTAACACTATTTTAAAACTGAATTTTAGAACTGGATTTAAGCCATCTTTAGTTAAAATGAAAACTGCTGAACTAATGCATTGTGCACAAAATGGAAAGTACTCAGTTTGCAAACCTGCATGAAGAAAACATTTTGAATATTTGGTAATGGATGATAAGTCACAAATTGTTAATCATTTGACCAGTGCTGAAATAATTTCCTCTGTTTCAAAACAAGAGGAAAACAATTCTGAAACAGAATCAAATGCTGGAGAGAAAGTTGAAAAACTTTCAGAATCTGAAGAAATTTCCATAAGAGATCAATATTTTAAATTCCTAGAAACACAAGACTGCGTAACCAAAGTAAAATTATTACCTGTTCAAAGGCTGCAAGAAAAGTTATTTGTTGAGAGATTGCAAATTCTAAAACAAATCAAAATTAATATATTGTTTAACAAATAAACTTTAATGCTTTTGGTAATTTCAATTTATTTATTTTTTCTGTAAATAAATAAATTCCATTTTTTTGTTTTTTTAAAGTAGTATTTGTATTTAAAAAAAGTTTTAAGCATTATATTTATGTGTTCTAGCTATATTTTAATATGTTTACTAGGGAAGTTTAATGATATAAGTGAATGATCCATATACCGCAAAATTCTATATAATGCAAAACCTTGCGTTTCGAGGTTTGCATTATAAAGATCTTCTACTGTATATATTTTTTTTAAAACTTTTTTCACCATAAAAATTTGATTAAAAAATTTTTTTAATGAAGATATAGTGAAACTTTGATACACTGATACTTAAGGAACCAAATAAAATTATCAGTCTAGAGGGATGAACTGTTATATCGAGGAGAGATTATATTGTATGAAAATTCCACGGAACTGCAAAATTTTATCGTTGTATCAAATATTGTTATAGCGAGGTTTTACTGTATATTTTAAGTACTTATAACTACTTACGCGTACTTAGTAACACATACTTGCGTACTTAATAATACTAGAACTGTATTGTATTAAGTTTACTGTATCTCCAAGTATTTCTAATGAAATTTTAGATTATTTCAACAAAATTAACGTGGGAAAAACCTTGTTTTTACTTCAAAGATACTGCCTGTTAACAAGTAATACTGAAAAACTTTCTTGCAGGGATCACTCTAGAGCGTTTCAGGGGGGCGGCCCGCCCTGGTGCCCTTTTCCTGGTAAAATGCCGCCCTCCTTGCCCTTTTTCTTGATAAAATTCCGCCCTCCTTGCCGTTTTCCTTGATAAAATTCCGCTTCCCCCCCCCAATCAAAATGCCGCTCTCCTTTTCTCCACCCCTCCTTGTTTCCCCTTTTCTTTGATTCTTGTTACCATTGCTGGCGCTCGTCTAGACCAGGGCCACGTGGTACCGGCTAGACCCCAAAAAAGCCTCTCTCCAACAACAAGAACAAGGAAGCTGATTTGTTTATTCTCTTATCAATGATGTGAGGGGGGGGGGGGGGCATCTGCTCAGTAGCCGCTCTTCTCCATCCCGACCTGAGAGGGTTGAAACCGTTCGCTGTAGCTTCAGGTCATAAACTATCTCATTAGAGAAACAATCTGTCATCCAGAAGAGCAGTCATAACAATAAATTATTTCCTACTGTAAATGACGCTTTACCGTGTTTTATAAATGCTGTAAGTAATTAATAACCCCCCCTCCCCCATCATGCACTCCTCTCCGTCGGTGTACTAAAAAGAATAGGAAAAAATTGATTCATTGACAGGGTGTGCAGCAGTCAGGAAATACTACTTGAAAATATCGAATTTCGGGTAGCCATCAGGGACCAAATTGGTGACCAATAATCTGAAGTAGAAAGCCCATGCAATGATTACACTAAAAGCAATCATTAAGAACAACTTGCAAGAGTGCATAACATCCATTTTAAAACAACGGAAGCTGCCGTGATTTATGTGGCTAAGTCTAAGCTTATTGTTTACTAATTCACAACTGCCTACTTATCAAACATAACATCCTTACTGGAAATCATTTTGAATTCCCTTCTTTCCCCCCCCAACTGAAAGCGTAATGTGCCAGATGGCCCTTTTACAATGCTGAAAAACAAACATTCCAGGGGCATCTTTCAGATCAAGCAAATGAAAGAAAACAGAAAATATAATTATTTATAAAAGGGCATTTTATCTGGGTGTATTAAAAAAAAAAAAAAGGCTGATTGGAATTTTGTGAAGGAACAGTTATACCTCCTGTTTTGTAAAGGGTCGTTTAAACATCGATTTTGACTTCATTGTATTGTCTCCTGTATAAGGAAAACTGTATGGTAAGGAAGGAGAAAAAGTTTTGGCAAATAAGAATGGAAAAACAGACTGACATACCAAACCATAGGGCGGAGAAAAAGGGCTGCCAGACGTTAAAGGGTTGCCGGGTGCCGCGCCCTGTTTAATCGGTCGAGAATTCACACTGTGGAATGTGAAATGGGATAAATATAGGTCAATCATTGCTCAAGAATGGAAAAAAAGGGGGGGGTAGAAATAGTGTAATACTGCATTTCTTCATTCTTGGGAGTGAGCAACAAAGCATGGGAGTGATTTTATTGGGATTTAATATCTTTTTAAAGAGCGGTCATAGGGGTACACTACAGAGAAATGCTATCGGCATAGGCAGTGCCGTAGCGAGCAAAAAATGACAGAAGACTGAAAATTTATAACTTAATTAAACTTTTTAAACTTAATTAATGTATGGGCACATCTTACAGACTGGGAATTTTCTGTTTGGAGACCATATAAAAATGTGCATTTGTATTTATTTAGATTTAATCTTCCAAAAATTATAATCATTACTGTAAAATTCTGTACCCCCCCTTTTTTTTAACATAAATTTATGATTTACTGTAAAATATTTAAGGAATAAAACCCCATGTCAGTGTTTTTGGGATATTCTGTGTACACTGACAAGTAATTTTTCTTTAATGGTACAAGTTGAAATTAATTTTTAAAAATATAATGTTAGCTAATTTCTCCTATCTATAATTATCTGCAACTTATTTTTGATTTCCCTTCAATTGTTGAAATTTAACTAAATTTAAAAATTGCATTTTTCACATCTTTAGTATTAGAGTATTTCCAGTCAAAACTGACAGACATTGTAATATCTAAAAATTACTAAAGTTTGAATTTGGGGTGTAAATAAAAGTGTTTAGTACCTGCAATTTAAAATCAAAACTACGTTTATTATAAAATCTATTTTTTAATCACTTAAAAGATTTAAAGCTTTATATTTTTAATTTTAATCAATTTAAAAAAAAAATATTGTTCCAGGTTATGACTATCCCGGATGTTCGGTGAACAGGAATTATTCAGTTTTGGCCAACTTTTTTTAAGGGAACTAACTATACCCATTTTATTTTTAATTTTTTAAAAATTAATCAATTCTATTTCGTGATTGATTTCTTGCTCAAAAATGAAATAGAAAATTGGAAGAAGTTCACAAAATAAGAAAAAATTCACAGAAATAGAAAAAATTCCCAAAATTAGGTAAAATTTCACAAAAATAGGACCCTGGGAAAGAAACCTGGACTGACCCCTGCTAGAGGTCAAGTCGCCCGGGACAAACCTTTGTTTTGGCGCTCCCTTCTTTCCATTTCAATTTTGGCGTAACAGCACTATGCCTGGGCAAGTGTCCCATTTCCCCTCCACTAGTTGCAGACTAGCATATATACAGAGAGAAAAGTTGCAGTGACGTTGAATACGATAAAATTTGAATCTAAAAAAGAATGTTTTCTGTCATTTTCGGGTTTGAAAATTGGCGTAATTATTAAAAATTTGTTGGCAAAACCAGATTCCCGTTATTTTACGATTACAAAATTTATTTTTTTTTATGCTTTTTTTGTTGAAATAAAGCATAATGGCCGCCTCACACAATTTTTGTGTAAGTGTAGATTTTATTGAATGAAAAAATTTGGTTTCAAAATTTGTTTAATCATTTGCTTAAAAAATTGCTATTAAGAAAACACATTTTCGGACATAACAGTATGTTTATAAAAGCTATCCTTATGTGTTTGTAGACAATAATTACATAAGTTGCCCTTTTTGTGTGATATGATATGCCCTTTTCCCAAACACTGCCCTTTTTCTGTAATGTGCACCCTGCCCTTTTTCATTTCTAGAGTGATCCCTGCTTTCTTGTACACTCCTTATTAGAAAAAGCATTTGTATTTTAATACATATTAGTAGAGAGACTCCAAGAGAACTGGATTATATAAAAAAAATAAGAATAAAATTGTAATTTCTATTTTTAATTATTTTTCCCGTGATGTGGGGTAAAATGGCAAAGTTCTATATACAGTAAAGCACCGTTTATACTTCTTTCAAGGGACCAAATTGAAACGATGTATAAGCGAAAAGATTTATATCTGAAACATTAATAAACAACTTATATTACATTATAGGTTTAATGCTACTAATGCAAATATAATAATTTCAAGTTTTTGTTTCATGTACAAGTACAATGAAACATTAATTTAATTAAAAAGAAAACATTTATAAAAATGAAACAAATCATACCTTTCTTGTACTATAGCTTAAATGCTGCGTATCTTTAGTATAAATATAATACACATTGCATACCAAGTATGATATGATTCAAACAGACATTGAATTAAAATAATCTTTCACAGTCATCTGAGTATCATTAATTATTAATTACACTATTAAGGGTTCAATTAAGTTCATGAAATGTTTATTCAATTTAGTCAAAGCGTATTTAAAGTAAGGTGGTAAAAGGTAAATCCTTCCTTATATCCTTTATTAGACGTTCTTTCTAGGAAAAGTTTCTCTTTAAATTGGTAAATAATAACTGTGACAGAAAATTTTCAGAGTTTAAAAAGGTGAAAATTTTCTGCATTTAAAAAGGTGAAAAACGCCGTATAACTGAAACAGTGCCCTTGTGCTCTATATAAACAAAGCATTTTCGCATTAAAAAGAACAGGAATGAATCAGGCCTTCATGAAAGTGACGTATAAATGTGAAATGTATAAGTGGTGCTTTACTGTACTTTCATTTTTATTTCTGTTTTAGTATAAATATTGCTACAACAATAGTTACAGCAGGGGGTCGGTGCATCTTAAATATACATCCTATCTTGATTTTTGGTGCCAAAAATGTCGTTTTTGACGGGGCCAAGAAAACAAAGTAGCTGCAAAATTGCATTTCCAAATGTGTTTTCCAACTGTAGACACTAATAAAATTTGAATATTTGTTGAAATACTTTAGGGTTAAGAATCTAAACAACATTTTAATTTCAAGAAAATTAACGAAGAATTGATCGCTGCAAAGTCGCGATTTCTAACTGGATACATTAATAAGATTTGAATATTTATAGCAAGAATTCAGGGTTAAGAATCTGAACAACATAAATTTCAAAAATATTAACTAACAATTGATTTTTATGTGAGGGTCTCAGCACCATCAACCACCTCGTTTCATTTTAATGATGAAAATAGTTGGAAAACTAAAAAATAACAACAAAAAAGAATTAAAAATGTTAAGAAAACATTGTGAAAAAGATTAAAAACAGAATGCAGCACAGAATTCATTCGCATTTCCAGAAAAAGGTTAAATATTACATCTACCGCCAATTTTGGAGCCAAATAAAATGTAGGATGTATATTGAAGCTTAGCCCTTAATTTTGTGAATTTTCATATTAGTTTTTAATAAAAGTCACTTCTTTTTGTTAAAATAATTGATAAAACAAATTAAAATGAAGGGCAAAAAGACCAAGGAAAGGCCGTTTTAATCAATTGTATTTTTGTGAAGGGGATGTTTTAATAGATTGTAATTTTATGAAGGAGCTGCAAAACGGACCAAATTTTCGTCTGCACCAACTTCTGTATAATCAACAAAATTGTCATTTTAATTTACTGTTTACCGTTAGAAATTGATTTGCAGGAACCAAGTAAAATAGGACGCACATTGAGTAAACCTGAATTTGATAATCATGGACATGATTTCTTCAACTAAATATTTTGGGAAATAATATTTTTTGTGCATTTTTTTCTTTTAGCATATTTAAGAAGACATTCAATTAAATGCTTTTTATTTCATTCATAGCATTAACACACACACATATATATACATATATATTTAAATGCAGAAATGTACTTTGGTAACATTCAAATGATGCAATATTTTAACATAAGTCAAATGTGTGTAATATACAGGGTGTCCAGACTTAATGTGACCCAGTAGCTAATTCCCGAACCGTTCGGTTTAGATGTGCACTTCCAGTTTGAAAAATGTTTTTAAAAAGGTAAAGAATGTTTTTACGTGCTTTTCAAACCAAAAAACCCATTTAGAAAAAAATTACAAAAATTAAATTTTTATACGGTCCCCAGGTCCTATCACTTATATTTAGGAAAAGATGCCGTACACAAAAACAAAGTAAACACGAAAAGTTCCATTTTATTACGATAAAAACTGACCGAGTTATGGAACTTTGAAAATCATACATTTCATCCATTTTCTCGATGGTCCAGCTTCTTGAAAACGGCCGAGAAAATGGATGATTTTGAAAGTTCCATAACTCGGTCAGTTTTTATTGTAATAAAATGAAACTTTTTATGTTTACTTTGTTTTTGTGTACTGTATCTTTTCCTAAATATAAGTGATAGGACCTAAGGACCGTACAATTTTTAATTTTTGTAATTTTCTTCTAAATGGATTTTTTGGTTCGAAAAGCACGTAACAACATTCTTTACCTCTTTTAAAACATTTTTCAAATTGGAAGTGCATATCTAAACCGAACGGTTCGGGAATTAGCTATTGGGTCACATTAAGGCTGGACACCCTGTATCTCATTAATCTAATGCAAATTTAACTCAGCTTCACTTTAGGATCTTTTCAAAACATGCATGATTCCACCATTTTCCCCCACCTGATCTTAACCATTTTTCCATTAAGGTTGCCGTTAAAACAGTTTTCCATAGTTTTATTATATACCTCGGCAAATTAGTTTATTTAGCACTACAAAATATTTTATCTCAGAGAAATATCAAAGCTGTGTTGAAGATACTTAATAAATGCATGAAGATTTGGCTAAAATGTGCTTTAGCCCACTGCTTGGCGAAGTATTTTTTGGAGGGATGATAAATATGCCAAATATTGCAAATTTGATACTTTAGAGCTGTGGAAAGATCCAAAATGTTGGGCATGCATAATTGTTAGTTCTTATTCTAGCTATTGTTTGACGTATGTAGGTAAATGTAACGAATGTGCTTGCTGAATCTGACATCATTGAGTTGTTAATTTGCATTTGTGCACATGCATTTTTGTTATTTCATAATCTAGATAATCTAGGTATACTGTTTTGTTTAGGCTTGTATAGTTAATGATAACTGCATCCTATCAAAAAAGTATTCAAGTAAAACTTTTTACCTTTGTTTCATACATTTAAATTTATTCATCATAAAATATGACAGGGTTTTCGCTAGAAAACGAGAATCTTACATAAATTTCTTAAATATCGTGCAAAAAATATTACAGCACGAGGTATTTCTCGCGCTGCAAAATATTTGCCACCTGCACGAGATTCTCGCACACTGTTTGAAAGTTTAAAAAGGCCAGTTTACAAATACAAAAATTTGTTTTCACTCTACTACTACTGAAATCCGGGAAAGAATTGTCGAAGACTCCTATAACGAGCTGCCACGGCTGCAAAGAGGCATCCCCCCTCCTTCCTCTCTTGAGTTTCTGTTCAGAAATAACACTGTTGAATCATTGGAATGCAGAGGGGGAATATTAATTAATGCTATCCATGCTGAGCTGACGTGTTGATTTTTCTCTTCCTGCTTGCTCACCAGCTGTAAAATGTTTTGTTTTTGCATGTGTGTCTGTTTATATGAGTTTTGAGAGCATTTCATCTGTTTGTTTTTTATAGACCACCACGATTCATGGAATTATTGATATCCTCTGGCAGTTTGAAATTCGCACCCCCCACCCCTTTCATTCTAAGTTTAGTTGTGATTCACAGTAAAAGTTAATCAATATTTTAAGAAGAAAAAAAAAAAAAAGAGGGAAGCTGAAATTTTCCAGTTAAATGCTGGATAATCTAGCTTTTACTGTAGTAGGAATTTGAACTTAAATATATCTGTTATAACTTTGTCATGCATACTTGTATCTTATCAACTTTGTATATTATAATATAATTTAATATTTATATAAATATATTATATAAATATTAAGTTATATAATTTTATTATACTAGATAAAATATTATACTAGTTAATAATTCTTTTGCTTAGTTAAACTGGATGCGATTCTTTGAAACTTTCAATATTCATTAACAATTCAAGTGATATTTCAGTGCAAATTTAAGCAATCTTATTAGAATAGCTGATGGAAATATCAATTTAGAAAGTTTTCCATATGATCAAGCTGCTAAAATTGTTAATGAACGGAAAAATTGCCGTTATTGAAATTGTACTATAAATAAATAAAATGATGTTAAACAATATTTATGTCCTCACTTAACTTTCAGAAATCTCACTTAAAATTTTTGGATGGGTGAGAAATCTCACCAGTGGTAGCATATTTTTGATTGGGCTCCATATGATGCCTTGAACCCAGTGATGTTTTTTTGGGTCTCACAAAGGACCAGTGGTAGCATATTTTTAATTGGGCTCCATATGATGCCTTGAACCCAGTGATGTTTTTTTGGGTCTCACAAAGGACCAGTGGTAGCATATTTTTGATTGGGCTCCATATGATGCCTTGAACCCAGTGATGTTTTTTTGGGTCTCACAAAGGACCAGTGGTAGCATATTTTTGATTGGGCTCCAGACGATGCCTTGAACCCAGTGATGTTTTTTTGGGTGTCGTAAAGAGCCAGTGGTAGCATATTTTTGAGGGCGCCTCCTATTTGATGGCCAGACCCAGTGATGTTTTTTGGGGTCTCGCAAATAGCCAGTGGTAGCATATTTTCGAGGGGGGTCCCCTACTTGATGGCCAAACCCAGTGATGTTTTGGGGGGTCTCACAAAGGGCAAGCATTAGCATATTTTCGAGGGGCCCCCCCTACAGTGATGGCCAGACCCAGTGATTTTTTTTGGGGTCTCCAAAGGGCCAGCATTAGCATATTTTCAAGGGGCGGGCCCCCTAAAGCGATGGCCAGACCCACTAATTTTTTTTGTCTCGCAAACAGCCAGCGTTAGCATGTTTTTGAGGGGCCTCACCTCTTTTCTTTTAATAATTTGTTATTTTTACTTTAAAAAGTTGTTCCATTCTTCAAAATATTTGGTTTTCCTAAATCGACATTTTGCTTATATTTCTGCATCTGCGGTGCATCTTGGGAAAATAATCGTAAAAATCAAGCGTGATGCCTTTAGCGTCACACACGCCTTTCCAAACAAGAAAAACCAAAATAACAGAACCCAGAGATTATGAACTGCACAGAGCAGAAGTTGCAATCCCAGAGATGTTTCACAGAAAAGTGCCAACTCGCCAGTTTGGTGACAATCGCCTAGTGGTGGGCTAAAGCACATTAAGATTTTCTCAATATATATATATATATATATTTATGTCAACATTACATTATTTACATAAGCTTGGTAAGCAGAATGTCTACATGCCAACTCAGAAATCAAAACTTTTTTTGTAAAATAAGATCCAACAAATTTATCATGTTATAACATACTTTCAGAAACCTCTGTACAATATTTGATTAAAGCTGGAAAGGAAGGAGTGCACACAATTCAGTAATGAATGAGCATTCTGGCAATAAATTAAAAGTAAATGGACTTTAAAAAAAAAAAAATCTAGTAAAATTATAGAAGTGAAGTCTTGTCCAAGTAAAACCTTATTTCTTAACCAACAATAGAAAACGGAATTTAAGTTTTTAGGACAATTTTTAACAAAGTTAAGGCCATTTAAAGAGTTATGTGTGTCATTCAACATGGCTGCCAACAGGGCATCTTGGCTGAAATATAATAGACAACAGCATTAGATAATCCTGTGATTAATATCAATATAATTCATATATTTTGAATCGGCATCAAAATTTGCATAAGCTCACCAAATTTCATCGAAATCGGTGACGGTGGGTGACATAGTCTGGTTGTTCTGACATGGAATGACCCCAAACGAAAATAAAACTTGGCAAAACTAAAATTTAAAACTAACATTTTGACGATCACATATGATATTTTTCACACAGTAAGACAAATCATAAGGAGCATTAACTAGTTCAGAGGATAAACTCATAAACAAATAAGAATACACCATTTAAAAAAAAACACCTCCCCCTACAATTTTCCGACAGACAAAAGATATAGGAATCGGCACACAGTTGATTCACTTACCACCCTTTTTGCTTTCCATTTTTACAACAAATGTGCCTATTTTAATTTAAGAGGCTATTAGAAAATGGATCCTCAAATTAATGTTACACAGACAGCTGATAAATTTAAAAGGGAAAGCCCAAGCCAAAAGGAAAAGCATGGACGTATATTGGAAAGGACCTCCAACGCCAATGGGATTCCTTCCCTGAAAACGGACCTAACGACCGATGCAGTCGACAGATGGCGTTGTTGATTCACCCCCTACGCCTTTAGTATAGGATAGCTGCTACAGAAGTTGGTTTTTTATTTTTAAATAGGTGAATTAATTATTTTTTTAATTCGAGATGGCCCATAGTGCATGTTTTGCTCCCGGGTGCACTTCCGGTTATGCGAGCCAAAGAAAAAAATATGCTGAACTTGGATTAAAGAATCCTAGTTTTTTCAAAGCTCCCAACGTAAGCCTTGTTTTCCTTTTTTTACACTTTTTCTATTGTTTAAATTGAAGTTGTATCGTAATTGTGTTTTTTGTTGAATAATAATTATGTTTTTACTTTATATAAAATCATATTTACAAACTATTTGTCGAAAATTGCATTTTCTGTGTAAAGTATTCTACATTTTTTTTTACGCAAAATTAAAATGAAATAAATAATCTGACAACCGGTCTTAAAACTAGAATAAAATTAAACGCGTCATTTTACAAAAACATTTTCTGTCAAACGTTAACGATTTTAAGAAATTTCTATTCCTTTAAACACTGAAATCGGAATCTGATCATTGCGATTAAAATTAAAACAATAACTAGATTAGAGAAATGTATTCTAACAATGCAATATTTTTCATATACAAGGCATTATTACTCGGTACATTTATTCAGAACTCTTAAAATTTAATTATAGTTATTGGAATAACTTAATAATATATGTGGAATTAATAAAAAAAACTTAAACATGCTAACAAAATTAAGATTTTTTTTTTTTTTTTTCTGAAAGCTTCATTGTTGCACTATGTATTAATTTAGGAAATCGTAGTTTTATCTCTTTTTATCGATATAATACTCCTTATTTATAGTTCTCTTTAGAACCAGAACACTAAACAAGCTATTAAAAACTGGTAATTTTTATGACTTCTATTTAATTCAGGAAAAGATACAAAATTACAACATGTGCATAATTTCAATGGCTTTCTGTGGCACTTACTTACGTGTAAGCAGTACAACAGTTGTACTAGACTAATTCAACTATGTTTTCTTTATTCTGTTTCAGTATCAGTCTTGGTTCATCAGTTTATATGACATTCAATTTGTCCAAAAAAATATAGAGTTCACTAAAATAAAATTACTATTTGTTAGTTTATGTAATGGCTACTAGATGGCAGCATCACTTATGGGGAATTAAAATGTATTTAATTTATTTGAAATTCTTATGAATATTTTCTTTATTAAACATTTATTTAATGAAAAATCAATTCAAAATATATCTTTCTGAATTTAATTAGAGCTTACTTTAAAATATTAAAGGCAAGCAATTCTTACATTGCTCTTTTTGGAGCATATACTACTACTTAAACTCTTAAAACTTAAATATTGTTGCATAAAATGGTTTTGTTTAAAAGTTAATTATATTTATAATGTCTTTTTGTTTATTTTTCTTAATTAGGACATTACCCTTCTAGAGCAGTGGAGGAAAGCAGTTCCTAGAAGTGATAGAGTTTTGCAACCTACAAGTAAGATATGCGAGCTTCATTTTGATGTAGAAAGAGTCTACAAAACAAAGTTGTTTGATGGTACAGTGTCTATCATTGAAAAAGGAAGACCCACCTTGAAGCCTGGCTCTGTACCAACTAAATTCCCTAACTTACCCAAATATTTATCGGTAACTGCACGAAAGAGGAAACCTCCTACTCCTCGCAGCAACATATCAAGGAATAAAAAGATCAATCTTGATGTGAAAGGTAATGAAATGAGTTATGTTCATCATTAATCTGTACTGAATATTTGATACATATGTGTGCATACTTTTTAAGATTTTTCATTGACATGCTTGTATCGTTCTATCTTTGAGTATGTTGATCATAGTACCTGGTTTACCATTTTATTTACTTTTATTCGTGTGTATATGTGTTGTATAATTCCATAGTTATTCCTTACTTCATTCGTAAGTGGTGTTCGCATTGAGGATGTTTTTGACACAGATTGCCCACAGAACAATCTCTTTCTTGAACTAACGAATAGAATATCTGACATTGAGATACCATATAATTGGTGGGGAAGAACCAATCATCATAAAGAGAACATTATTTTTGCCAAATTTAATGATACATCATATGATCGACATGTCGTTATATGTAAAGATTTATCCGTTAAGGTGAGTATCATTTATTTTTTATGTCATAGAAAGAAATAGTCCCCAAAAACACTACATTTCATTGTTCTGTAAAATTTACATTATTCATATTGTTTGCATTGAAGAAAAGAATCAGAAAATCCTTAAACACACGTGAATGTTAGGTTTTTATCTTTCCCCATAATTGTCGGGATTCTGTATTCTGTTTACAGTTAAGGTATTGAGATTGCCACATGTTCATATGCTTCTTCGCATAAAAAGCAAAAAAGCATATGAACATGTACACCAACACAACATTTTGGCATTAAGTATATTTTAACATGTTTGTATATTTTTTGTTTAAATTGTACAAGTGCATGGATTCTTATATAACCAGGAGAAATTTACTGATATGTTTTTACGTTTTTATGCTTTGCCACTTATTTAACAGGTTTGTATAAGTTTTCTTTATTATTATACAAATGCATGGATTATATATAACCAGGAGAAAATTATTGTTATACTTTTAATGAATGTTTTAAGTTTTATTTTAACATGTTTATATAATTTTTGTTTAAATTGTACAACTGCATGGGTTACACATATAACCAGGAGAAAATTACTGATTTAATATATTTTTCATGAATCTTTTAAGTATATTTTAACATGTTTGTATAATTTTTGTTTAAATTATACAACTGCATGAGTTACACATATAACCAGGAGAAAAATACTGATTTTGTTTTTCAAATGTATGTTTTAAGTTCTGCTAATTTTTAACAGTTTTGTTTATAACTATACAAATGATTTGGCTTCAGGGGTTTCCAACTGGCAGCCCTTGAAGCCTTTTTGTGTGGCCCGCGAAGCTTTCTGCAAAAATAATTTTGCAACTTCAAATTAGATGTTCTGATTTCAGAAACAGAAGTTTTTATGAAAATCCATGTCATTTCAAACACTTTTCATTCGCAAATAAATTTGATTTTTCTAGGTTTCCATGAAATTTAATGCATATAATTAGTTTATTTTTCCCATGAATCACTATTTAAAATCTGTTTACAAAGAATATGTTCACTAAAGGAAAAATTTCTCTCGAGTCCGAGCCTAGTTTGTCTCATCTCTAGTAAACATCCCTCCTTTAGGAGTTGCAACAAACATATTCCAATTCTCATTGAACATTTTGTGTGCTTTCTTGTTATTTTTTTTCCCGCTTGTAATTTTAAACTTTTCATTTAAATTTTAGTCATTATGCCGTTTTATATTGTATAGTAGTTAGCACATCACTGGCTTGGATTTGGTTGTTAATTCCTAAGTCTCATCATGATGGCCACGTTCAAAATTATTGTTGATTAAACGTCAAAATTATGTCCATTTTTTTATCAGAATTTAATCCTTGTTTTTGTTTTTCATAATTTGATGGAAGTTAGCTAATTTTTGATCAATGCATTTAATCTCCCAAAAAACTAAAATAACATGACTTACAGCATGATTATGTTGTGGACCACCATTAGACAAGTGTATTCAATTGTGGCCTGCGAACATTTTTAAGTTGGAAACCCCTGCGTTATATATAACCAATAGAAAATTAATTTATTTTTATTCTTTGTATGAATGTTTCAGTTTTGCCTCTTATTTAACAGATAAGTTGTTGAGTGCAGCCAAAGGAATCTTTTGTCGAATATTCTGTTAAATACGAGCATTACCTAACAAATGATATAATTTTTGTTTTGCATTGCATAATTGTGTGAATTTTAAATAACAGAAAATTGCTACGATAGATTATTGAAGATTTGATGAATATTAGATTATCCATACTTGCTTAATATGTAATGTCTTTATGCAGGATTAATTACTACTACATGTGTTTGGAAGATACAAGGTAGGGTACCTTCCAAGGTATTACTGAGGTTGTAACATACTCTGAGTGAGTTTATATTCTTTAATTTTACAACATAATTTTAACTCTGTGTCTATTTTTATTAATTTAATCAAAATAATTCTAATGTATGATCCAATTTCACAATGCTTTTTTTCCTGCATTTTTCCTTTTCCTACTAATTTTTCTACTTTGTGCTTTAAAATTAGTTTTCTATTTGCTTGTATTTCTTTTTGTTTTGGAACTTTTTTTTTGTTGTTGCTATAATGGAAATCATTTTAAAAAACATGTTTTTAATGAACTTACTAGAAGAAATAATATCTGTTAATTAATTAATATACAATTTTTGATTTCTTTCTTCTCATTTAAATATTTTGTTCTTTTTTCAATGCCTGATGAATGCTAGTTCAGTGTTGCTGTATATTTGAAAGCAGCAGCATATGTGCTTGCATTTTTCTGGCTAATAAAATAGGATGAAGAATTCTGCATCAGAATTTACAAGATCATGTGTGCAGAGCTTTCAGGCTGCTGTGTTTTAAGTACAGGTGAAGTTATTTGATTTATTGAATTTGAAATTTAAAAGATAAATGGCATCTAGCTATACTAGTTTAGAAGAACCACATTGAAACTTATTGAAGTACATTAAGTCCTACTTTATTAAAGAGATGTCTTCCAACATTTTGTCTTTCCTGGGTTGCATTGAAACAATGGATTATTTTATTCCGACACAAATTATCATAGAAAGACAGGCCTAGAAATAATCGCAGTTTGGTTTCCAAAGAATGTGAATCTTCTATGTAAGTATCATTAAAATTTTTATGGTTTGATAGCTGAACAAAATTTTTGAATTGTATTTCTGAAATAGTTTGACTGTACACTAAATAGTACAAGTTTGATTGCTGTAGTTAAAATTTACTCAGTGTACCATATGCTAGAAAGTACATAAATAAAATTTTTTTAAATGAATAAATGTGTTTTTTTCTTCATATTTCATACAGCACATAACATTAATGATACCTGATTTTTATCTGGGGGTCGGGGTGTAATGTCTATTAATTTATGGACTTTTATGATATTTTAATTATAAACATAAATTTAATTTTGATTTCTTATTGATGATTAGCTTTGAATTTGTGGAACTAATTATTGTATGGAACACATTTTACTAATTTGGAATAATTTTTTCTATTAGTGCCATATAGAAATTCAAATTTGTATTTATTTAGATTTAATCTACTGGAAATTTTAAGATGTCATAAAATTCTACCTTTTTTAAAAGTAACTTTTTAATGTATTGTGCATGTCTATGAACAATATTCAAAGCTTAGTTCATTATTTTGGGGACATGCTGTTTAATTATTATGCATAATTGACTGTGTGTGATTCTTTCAGTTTTAAAAATAGAAGTAAATATAATTATTTTATTTGTTCTTTGAAAATTAAATATATTAAAAGATAATTCAATACTGAATAATATTAATGTTTTGTTCTTTAGCCAAATTGAAGAATGCAAGTCTACAAAGTCTCAAATTTTCATTTCTGACTGACCACAATTTCTAATGTAAAAAAAAAAAAAAAATTCTAGATAAGGCAATTGAAATTAAACACTTTTAAAAGGATTTGTCCAGGAACATGCAAATGTGTTCAGAAATTATAAATACATTAAATTCTCACAGATATAAAGCAAAATTGCATACACACATACATAAGCAATTACAATTCCAGAATTTCATAATTCAGTGTACTCAAGATAAATGAACAATAGCTGTATTCCAAACATTTAGTGGCACTGGGCTTTTTACCTGTCTTTCAAAATTGTGAAAATGAGTACTGTTGTTGTGTTGGAACACGTATTCAGATTTGTGTGCTTGTGCACGAGGAACCGCTTATAATTCCACGTCGAAGAAAGGACAAACACAAGGGGTGGGGAGCAAATGCCTTGGGGGAGGACTTTTCTGGGTATCTAGCGCATATTCATGTTACATCTGGAGAAAACCGCCCAAAACTCCAGACCGCTAGACTGGCAGCCCCATGAGAGGACAGAACCCTGCTCCTACACTTGAGCCATCATCTACCAATCTTGGGGTTTAATCACTCTGCTACACATTGGTGGAAATGAGTGTAATTTTTAGTTGCATGTGTACCTACTTTTTGATCACATTTTTACTTTTTGCATGTACCTACTTTGTACCTACTTTTTGATGATTGCAAATAAGGGGTTTTGTGCAACCCCTTATTTGCATACCTGATATGTGCGTAATAAACATATGCTGCCATGAAACTTTGTCCAGTGTATTAGCATTTATTTCATATGAATAAACTTAATTTGTGGATTTTATGGCATGTAGTCAAAGATGTTCACAAATCTTCAGGAATTGGTCTTATCTTAAGCATGTTTTGAGCATTTAGATCTTATAAAAATTTATAATGACTAAGCTCTCTTAGTGGCAATAATATAAACACTTTGTGCTGAAACCTGTAGTGACAAATAAATTTCCTACTTCAATATTAAGAATTTTTTTTCCTGAAAAATATTCACAAAAATAATAATAGTAAATAAAATAAAATGTATAATTCTTAAACGCTTTGTGGGAAATAAAGTTCATTATTTTTAAAAGTAATATTGGAAAAATGTTCTCAAAGTACTCAAGCCACAAACAAATTAACAGCATTGTATTTTTGTTACTTGTGCTATTACCATGAAGTATAAGAAAACAAATTTTTTTAATTTTTAACCTCTTTAAATAATATAACAGGAATAGTGAAATTATAAAAATAATAAAATAAAACTATCAACTTCTCTTAGTGTCACAAAAAACTTGGGTGGTGAGATGTAATGAAGCACTAAAGAAAAAAAAAATATTTATTAATCTTAAAAATGCAGTTTAAATGGTTACAAAAACCTTGAGGATTACCACAAAAACTATTTAAATATGTATACATAACTTTTATTATTTATTTTTAAAAGCGTTATTATGTTTTTCAATTTCTAAATATGAATAAATAATTAATAACATGAAAACATCGACTTCTAATACATGGAATAAGCTTTTACGACATTGTTTGTAACTTTTGCCGCTAGATGGCAGCATCAGAATAATCTCCTATTGAAGCCATCCTACGGCCATCTTCAACTGAAGCTGGGTTAGTTTGATAACATGGCGTTTGTTCTCCTTATCTGTACCTCCGTGAGGAAAAGCAAAGCACTCCAAAATCGAATGTTGGCTTGATTGCTGTCAAACAGTAAAAAATATCGATTAATATCGAACTTTCTGGTGCCAACGTGGCTTCAGAAAATGCTGTTAAAATAATTAATTCTTCACTTGATCGTCTGTTTTTAATTTTGAAACTTAAGATTAAACTAGTCTTAAAAAACGTTCGAAATTTATTCTTAAAAAAAAAAAAAAGTAAAGAACAGAAGGAATCCATTAAAGCTGAAGTGAAGTGAATTGACAGCGAAGTGAAGTGAATTTACCAATTGGGCAGTTAAAAAGCCAAAATAAACAAGAAATTTATTTAGTTTATTTCATACTGTCAAAAAATATATATGTAAAACCACTATAACCACACGATTATCGCTGCGGTGCCAAGCGAATGGATAGGAGTCAAGATTTTCTGCTTATTTACTTGAGAAAAAATGGATGATCGAATTATTTGTCCTATTTGTGGTGTGTTTTTGATTGAACCATACATCAAGTGTGCTACATGTGTGTACCCTCAGCGGCATTTTTGTGTTCAGTGTTTTGCCAAGGGAAGAGAGTATGAAAATCATAAAAATGATCACCCGTATATTATAGTGGTAAGTATTCCTTCATTGAGTTAAATAAATGAATAGATAGAAGCTTTATTTTGCATAGTTGGCCCTCATATACCAGAATTTAAGGGCTACACATCAATGAATAATTAAATATATATGTGGAACTTAAAAACACGGGGTTGGGTTTTTTACTTCAAAAACTGGTTACTGACATGACATGTCGAAAGACGTCTAACACTTTCAAAAACCTATATGTATTATTTTTATTACTCATTAGTAACATTTTACTGTAAATATCAAACCACAAAACTAATTAAATTAAACTGAATATGTTTTATCTTATAATTAATGTGATTAAATTAAAATTTCACACCACCATTCAATTTATTTGTCATGCTAAAATTAATAACGCACCCTAGAATTAACCAAATATTGAAAACTGTAAATGTATTTTTTTTAAATATTTCTTCTTTAGATCAGCTTGCTTGAAATTTACGATTATAAGTAAGGTGACCAGACTCCAGCATTTCGTTAGACAGACCTTTTCTTTTACGTCTTGTCCAGAAAACTGCATTACATACCAAAAAACTTAAGAATGTCCTTATTTTTGCCTTTATCCTGCAAAATGTCCTGCATTCTGTGTCACTTGTCACCCATTAGAGAAAGTGAACACAATTCATGTGTGGGTATCAATATACCAATATTTTAAGATATAATTTCGATCTTTTGACATCGATGATTGACACATGGATGCTTGATTTTTATCAGGACATCGATAATTTGTTATATTCAATATTCTTTGTAAATTGTTGCCTAGTCATTTTTTTAAAAATGTATTTCTCGTTACACTCATAGATATATGGGAAAAACTAGATTGATCATAACAGGGGAAAACTTGATGATAGCTGTTGTAGTGGCACACGTGTGCACAGTATGGTAATTGTTTAAATCACATATGGGCAACCTCTGGCCTGCGGCACAGTGGTGTAGCTAGAGGGGGGGCAAAGAGGGATAGCTGTCCCCGGGCGCAGCATCCAAGGGGCACCAAATTATATATAAAAAAAACTATACTTTGCAATCAAAATAATGATTAGTTATTATCAATGCACTTCAAATTTTCGATACTATGTATTATCCTGGCAGTCTGCCAAGACGAGCGATTTTTCGCTAAGATAAATGCTGGACACATGAAATTATTGATTGTTCGGGATACGATTGGCAAGAGTTTGCCAGCGCATTTGCTGAAAAAATAGTTTGGCGGGAATGACCACTTACTTTTCATTTTATTATGTTAATAAATTCCTTTATTCAGAACAAGCACTGTAAATATTTGACACTTAGTTTTATAAAGCTTAAACAAAATATGTAGTTTGTACTGCCTAAAATAATCCAAAAATTTACCAAGTGCCTAAAGTTAAAAATTATGAAATTTGTAAATGCAATTTTATTGCAAAAAATAGTTTTGCACTATTTTAAAACAGAATTTTAAGGTTTTGACACTTATTGTCAAAAATTATGTTGAAGAGGGCTTTTTTTTTTTTTTTTTACATGACAGATAAAACCACTGATTGTCTAAACTTGATAGCCCTGTAAAAAAAGTTTTCTGTCTTCCTAAGATTTTATAGCCTTTTTCAATCTCTGTCTGTAACCAAAGTACAACAAGTAAGATTATTAGAAAGTGTTTGAACCATATCATCTGTGTGTTCAGCATGATTTATGTATCTTGTTTATTTTCCAGAGGAACAATTTTTCCTTATTTGATCCAGAATGGATGGCATCAGAAGAATTACGATTACTCAATGCAATTTCAGATCATGGAATTGGAAACTGGTAACATATTTGAAAACTTTTTTCATCTTTGCTTTCACATATAGCCTTACAGACTGAAGTAATGCGTGTTATTCTTTAACTATAAAAATATAATGAAAATTTTAAGTTGCTTGTTTTAATAGATCATTGAAATTTAAATTTCTATAAAATAAGTAATTTATAGTGGAGGTATGCATTCTAAAATCCCTCATGTAAGTAAAAATTTCACACTGTGAAATCAGAAAATAATGCAAGTACGTTATATAAAAGAAAGAAACCCATCATCAAATAATATATTTTAAAATGTAATTTTCAGAATAACTTTTTATAGATTTTTTTATGTCTACCACTTAAAACGAATAAGAGTTTTTGTCCATAGCTAAACATTAGTTTAAGTTTCAATTCAGTAACTTTGATTTTAATATTAAAATTATTACTTCTGATTTATATATTTTTTCATTTATAATTGATTTAAATATTTTTTTAATTATAACTAATCTTTTTTAAACAATTGCTTTAAGTAGTATCTAGTTATAAAGAAAATTTTTCACATGCTGAACCCACCATCTTTAACTTAAAATATCCTGAAAAAACTCTGTGGGTTGAGTTTTTTCAACAACCCTGATTCTACATACTTATTTTGTGTGTGGGTGGGTGGCTGTATTTCAGAATAAACTAAATTACAGCTTAAGATTGATTAATTGAGCTTTTGATACATGTTTTGTATGAATGTTTTTTTTTTTTCCTCCTTGGATGAAAGAAACATTTTGGCACAACTTGAATATTTGTTACCATGTCATGAAATATTTTGTGGTACTAAATATGCCAATGCTCAAAGAATTATGCATAAGAATATATGGAAAACTGTTTCAATGGCAACTTTAATGAGAAAGGATTATCAGTTATACATGCATATGCATAAATCTCCAAAGAATCACTAGAAAATGAAAAGTAGCCATTTGAAGTAAATATCCTGAGTACTTACGTATTATACCATAGACTGCAACAAATTGATATTTGGCACTTAAAATACTTACTGTTGTCAAGATTAAAAATAATAATGCATTAACTATATAAATGGCTATCTAATTTAATTAAAAAGGACTATAAACACTAGTAACAGAGAATTGCATAATTGTCTAATATTATTGGCATGCAATCCCGCTGATTGAAAAAAAAAATTGGTGAAAATGGTTGACAGTATATGTTAAGTACCGAGGGTAGAATCTTGTGATTTTTTTAAGCTGCACCTTGGGCAACCACTCAAATCATTTTGCTTGACCGCAAGTAAAGTTTGCTGTCCTTAAATTTTTGCTAAGCAAAAAAAATTTTTAAAGTTGAGAAATGAAGAACAAATACAATGAATAAATATGTTAAAGTGAAAGTTAAATTGACAAATGTTTATTCATAAATTTGCCATTATTCGCTAATGAAAATTGGAATAAAACTGTACCTGTGGTATTCCCCACTTTTAATCATCATTAGATGTGCAGCTCTCTTCTGTACAACTATCTTCATTACCATCATTCATGACCCATATCTTCATTAACTAAGGATTGCCCAAATCCTCTGTTAGTTTTTGCTTTTTATGAAGTTTGTGATATGGTTTTCTCTGCTTCGTACTTAACCATATTCTTATGGGTTCTTCCGGATCAAAATCTTTGATGATAATATTATTCTTATTGAGGCTACTGTAACAACAGAATGTAGTTTGCTTCGCCAATCATTGTTAATCCTTTTCATGGCTGAGAAACCCCTCTCCCTGTACTCTGAGTTGAAAGACTAAAAAGCAAGTCTATCAACAATGAAAAATTATCTATACTTTCTAATTCTTTGAATGAATTCCAATTACATTTAGAAACATCCATGTATTTTATGTACAAAAACTATTTAAAGTTATTCGCATTTGATGCTTTCAACTGAACAGTTGTTTTCTTGTAAAACAGCTTCAAATATTGTGATACACTGGATAATTTCTTCGTATGTTTCTTCATTCTTTCTGGACCAAATTTTAACATTCAAAAAGTTTAGATTCAGTGATTGATGTATCTTTATATCTGTTCGTCAGTGTTTGAAAAGATGAGTTTATTGCTACTGATGTAGCAGCAAAACATATCTTAAGCAAAAAAAGAACTAACAGTTTTTGATTGCCAAGGGTCAACCAAACTTTTTGTTTTATTTGCCCATTGAAAAATCTGATTGCCGCAGGCAACCTCAAATTTTGACCCCTGGTTAGTACCCCAAGCTGTTCCGATATTTTGGGGGGGGATTAAACAAAATGAAAATAAAAATCTTCATGCATTCAGACAAAAATATATATTTTTTGAAAATTTTAGTAGCATGACTTTGAGTTTTTATTTCATCAGCAAAACTTTCCACTTCTCTAACTCAACATATTCTGTGCCTTTTAAATATAGAATCATGTCACTTAAATTTCCTTTAGATATATTCACTCAAATTATTGTTATAAAACATTATGTAATTTCGTTCCATATCCTATTCCCATAAAACATCATTTTGCTGTTGAAGCTAATTTTTTTTTTACTTCATTTTTTCAGGGATCACATCGCCAAAGATGTCAGAACAAAAACAAAATCGGAATGTGAAGAACATTACTTTAAGTATTATGTGTACAATCCTATACCCGAATTACCAGGTATGAATGGATATAATTTTTCTTCACTTATAGTACTCATCGTATATCATACGTTCTTAAACTGTGGCCATAGATTCCTAGAGTTCTCTTCATGGCCAATGCCAGGGGTTCACAAAATAATGAAAATGGTTGCAAGTTGTCAAGAAGACACTGGTACACCAAACACAGAACAATAATGATAATAATAAAAGCAATTTAAAACACTGTGTGCTTGACATTTTCACCATTCTTTAGAGCAGTGGTTCCCGACTCAACTTAACTTGCAGACCACTTTTCCACTTCCAATTTACCCTCGGACCCCTTAAAATAATTCTTTCCAGGGGGGGGGGGGGGGTAAAATCTAAAGAAAAACAAATACAAAACCTTTTACACAAAATGTAATGATAAAATGAAAAATTCTAAAAAAATGCAGAGAATGTTATTTCCTCTCACTCAGTGATGCTGATAATAGTTAATGAACCCTGTTTATGTATATAGTTAAAAGTCCTGCTATTCGGAACTAATTAGGACAGAACTCTGTTCATTTTAGTGGAAATTCGGAATAAGTGGATTTCATGAATAATATCAAAGTATTGACTTGTTAAGGCATAAATTTAGTACAGGGACATCAGCGCTATTACAGCATTGATCTTCTCTAGAAAAAAAATTGGAAAGCAAAAGCCATTACCTTAGATGGCTTTTCACTGCTCTTTGTCAGAAAAAAATCTCTAATTTTGCTTCATAATTTACTTTTTGTGATTAGCAGTGATTAAAAATGATTCTACAGAATTATATAAATTAAGCCTAAATGTTTGTTTTTTCACAAACATCTTTTTAATCTCTTCTGTTTGTAAGTTTAAAAAAAAAAAAAAAAAAAAAAACAGTATTTTTGTACTCTGTACCAAATGTGTGGATTTTTGGAATAGCAACTCTACTGTAGTCATAGCCAAAGGCAAAAGTTTGACTGAAATGCTAAAATATTTTATTGGACAGTATTTAATATTTTGCCTGCCTGCATTTTGCCTATTTAGCAACGATTATGAAACATTCTTTTTTAATTCTCTAAAAATGGCCGCAAGCAATTACGCTTTTTGCCTTTTTACCTCATGAAATTGTGAAAACATAATTATTTTTTAAATACTCACTTGCTTTGTGGACCACCAGTTGGGAATCACTGCTTTAGAACATTGTTTTCATGAGATTATTGAGCCAGAAATAAAGTTTCAGGAATAATGTAAAATGCCTAGGGTTGAGATGAAATCTGCAAAAAAAAATTCAACTGAGGGTCCTCAATCTATATAAATATAAGAACCTCTGTTCTGTATTATTTGTAAGAAGTTAAAAGAGAAATATGTTGTATAATTTCAGATATGAAAGTTTTTCTTGTTTTAAAATTTGCAAATTTTCAGTTTTTTTCCATGCACCTTGAGAACATTTTTTTTTTTTTTTGGGGGGGGGGTCTTTAGTGTGTTTTTATTTGAACCTCCAATAGCATTAGAGTCAGGGCTGTTATGATTTTGCCCAACCCGAAAAAGCCAGGTGGGTTTTTTTCAAAATTTCAACTTTAATTATAGATAATCCATCTCTTAATATCAGTACACCACTTGTAAAGTTTATAAACAGTTCCCTACCTCCCCCCACACACACACCACCACTATCTAAGGAAAAAAAAAATTAGAAAGACTTCACATAGGCATGAAAAACTTTCTAGAGTAAATTTTTAATTCTATCTGTATTAAAATGAATGAGGATTTTTTAGCATAAAAAAAAATCATTAGTTTAAAAAGTTCTAATTAAGCACTAGTATATCACTGTTAAAATTATTACTAATAGTCAATTTATCTAAGAGCAAACCATGATTGGGGTTGCTATTGTTATTGATTTATACATTTTTTCATGCGTGATTCGTAACTGTAATTAGTTATTGCTGTTAATTTAACCATTTTTTATTTATAATTGATTTTTGTAATCAATTAGTTGCTTTAAAATGTATTATTTAGTAATACGCAATTTTTTTTCAAACCCCATCCCTTCTTCTGAAAAAAACCTGATAAAACCCAGTGGGTTGGGTTTTTTCTGAAAAAACACGGGTTTTTAACAACCCTGATTAGCGTGAAAATTGATTCCTATTTCAAATTTAAATTGTTTATTGTTAAAATAGTAAAGAAAAAAATTGAGTAAAGAGGACAGGTTCAGATATGAAAGGAAATTATGCAAGATAATTAAAAATAAAAGTTGAAACAAATGATGGCTTGAAATTTATTTATGTTAGGAATTTTTTTATGAAAGCACACAAAGTATAACTTTAACATGTTTGTGCTTTTTCTAATTATTATTATTACTTTTTTTAATTGCTTTTCAGATTTTATGCAACAATACTCTTTATGCGTTGTGTAGTGGTTGCAGAGCCATTCTACTACACAACGATCCGGGTTCGATTCTCGGCACGGGCTTGGGTGTCATTTCATCCTTCCCTTCATAGGAGACAACACTGGTCCACCTATTAGGTGCTCCGTAATAAAGAGACCAATAATTCCATAGTGGCCAATGCCTATATAGCCGTATAGGCATTTGCCATAGAAAAAAAAAAATACTCCTCAGACAACTCTTTAAAAAATTACTCCTTAAGCCATCAGAAAAAAAAAAATTACTCCTTATGTGTTACAGAACTGCTTTTTTCCTTTGCTAATGTGTCCAGTTTTTTTTTTTTTTCTTACTTTTTTTAAAGGAAAGCTGCTAAATTAAACTTAAAATTTTTCTTCTTAGAAATGTATATTAAGTGTAATTTTACAATAACTGTGATTTAAATTTTTATTCCCTTCAAATATTGTTTTCTATCATTCTCTATTCTCTCAAGTTTATTTCGAGTAATATTTTCAGTCAAGTTCCAAATTTTGCTTCATGCATAATTTCCTCTTCTTCTCCTTCTTTTTTTTTTTTTTTTCCTTTTTATCTTTTTTCCCAGTTTTGCCATTCTCATCCCTAATAATTTTATTTCCTGTTAGAGCACTTTTTTTTTTTTTTTAATAACTAGTTCAAATACATTTAGCATTACTTGTTAAAAAAAAATCTTCATTTTATTTTTTTCTTGTAGATGTTCCAATTACTAAAACTGTCAGAGAATATCATCCAACTCCTATATCATGTAAAGGTATGTATGTTTCTGTATGTTACACATTTAGGGGTAAAATCTATGTCAGCAATTTAATAATTCTTTGTCATGAATAATGATGCTGCAAGTAGCATTTTTGCTGAGCACCAAGTAATCAGGGTGTCTACCATCATGCAAAGGTCACGAAAGTCATGGAAAAGTCAAGAAATGGGAAAAAGGTCACGAAAGTCAAGAAAAGGTCAAGAAATGAAGCACTAGGTCACGATTTGCGACTCAACTACGTTTTTTCCATTTCATTCAAATTCTTAGTTTCTAATTTTTTCTGCTAAGTTCAGTCAGAGAAATTATTTTATGTATCTTTTCTTAACTTCCTTAATTTGTATTTTGATTCACAAGTAATTTCCTGGGAGAAAGGAAGTTGATTTGTTTATCCTCTTATCAATGGTGTGTGTGTGGAGGGGGGCATCTGCTGAGTGTACACTCTTCTCCCTCCCGACCTGAGGCTAGGATTAAAACTGTTCGCTGTAGCTTCTTTTTTTTTTTTTTTTTTTTTTTTGTTTAAGAAATATATATTAAGTGTGTTATGTAAATTTTATTATTTTATACTATTTAAACTATGCAAACAGACAAACAGTTTTTCACGTGTTTATTTCATAAGAAAACTTTAAAATACTGTTCGTTTGCTATTTATAAAATTCATTTAAAATGTCATTTACATGTTATTTAGCAGAAATCATCAAAAATGATGTCTGCCAAATAGTTGTATAGTGAACTGACAATAGTTCAATATGTCAACTGCGTGTTGTTTTACACCTTGGGAATTTCAAAAGTTGGCAAGTATGGATCTTCAAACCTTGAGAAAAGTATATCAGTTATCCACCTTCCCTCCTCAAAAAAAGGTTAAAATTGTTGGATTTAAGAGTAATTTTTTTTATCCCTTCATTCCCTGTTAAATTCAGTGTTCTGTTTATTTTCCACATTTTCTTTTTTAAAAACAATAACTTTGATTCCAATTACAATTATCACTGATCCCCATGTTTCATAGCTAATAACTTCAATTTCCCCAAAGTTTTATGATATATTATAGACTTCCATAAGTTCTGTGTTACCATAGATGTAAGAAGATTTGCAATGTACAAGCTACATTGCAAATCTTTTTACGGCGATCAATGGTAAATCTTCTTTTTTTAAAATAGCAATTGGTCCAAGATAACTGAAAGCAAACGGCTGATCAGTGAAAAAGTTGAAAAAAAAAATCGCTTTAAAAATGGGCAGGGAAAAGAAAAACTCGAAGAATTTTTTAATTCATTGTTAAAATCAAAATCAGTTGTATATTTTTCTGCAAAATTTCCCCAGGTGGCTAAAATTTCTTCCAATCGTAGATCGCCATATAGAACATATTCTGCATCCCTGGCACGATGTATTTTTGATATTAGTTTCGTATTTGTTATGGTCAAGAAAAGGTCAAGAAATCGAGCTTACTTTTTGTGGTAGACACCCTGGTAATTGCCAGGAAAAAAAAAAAAAAAATGATTTGTAAATGAAGAATTTTGCACTTTTTAAAATGAAAATTTGTAATTGTCTTAAGTTAACATAAATCTAATAGAACCATAACATTATTTTAAAAAATATATTAAATTTGTCTTGTGCAGCAAATAATAAAATTACTTTAAATTTTACTATTATTTTAATTGTCTAATAAAATATTTTCAGATTTATTTATGATTTAATAAAACTTTTGTCATTTTAACTTCTTTTAAAATATGGTTAGGTGGCAAACTGCATGCTTTCAAATGAAGTGCCTCAGAACTTTCATAACAATATGCATATATACACACAGATTAGACTCACTGCTATTTTTGATACTTGAAGCTTCTAATTTTGTGAAAACATACAAAAAAAACTTCGTTTGTGCACTTTTTAGCACTGCTTACACAGCATGTTTTTTCAAAAGTAGGAAATAATAAAAAATGGTGAACAAATGGTGTTTTTGCATCACATTTAACTATCAAGATCTTTTCAATAACATTTTAGTATATTTTCTGTTTCTTTTTCAGCAATTTATTTCTTCATCAAAAATCATATTTTCCTGCACAGCTTTAAAAGTGACTTACTTTTCTTAGTATAAATAGCTAGATTTATAGTTATTTCACATTAGAGATTTATCTTGTTATTATTCTTTTTTAAACAAATATCTGTTGTTTCATTTATTATTTATATTTGCATAATTTTTTTTTACAAATCAGTTCAGTAATTCTTAAAAATACTGAAATTCTTACAACTACTCTGTATCAGCTAAGTAATCAGTCAAAAGTTAATTGAGCATTCAATGTCTCTAGTTATAAAGATGCATCTCTCTCTCTCATTTTAAATCATTGTTAAAGGATTTTTCAAATCAAAACTCTTTTCCTAGTTAGTTTGCTTTTTAATAATTAAGCATGAAAATTTTTCTGGATGAACTATTGTAAAAATAACTACAGCAGTTTCTTTTGCATTCTAAGATTTTCTTTTGATTTTGCTAAAAATGAAATTGTAGTTCATAGTTCAAATTCTCAACAGCATAACAAAGGTAAAAGTACTCCTTTTACTAGTACTTACATCAATTTTCGAAACTACAATTAAATAATTTAAATTCAGGAAAAGAGACTTTGAAATATCACATGATAACGATGTTACTCTGAAAATACCTGTGTGTTTTTTTTTTTTATATGAAGTGGATATATTCTCACTTTTGTGGTAGTTGTATGGATTAAATAGGTATACATTATTTGAATTTCTATTTTTACTTATCAAATTTTCACTATGTTAAAAAAGAAAAAAATCGCAAAATAATTATTGTCTCTAATGTGTTTGAAGCTTTATTTGAATAAGTAGTATGCTACATTACCATATTACTTATTCAGATTAGAATAAATGAAGATCCAGAAGACTGTAAAGTTTGCCTTGTAAAAAAAGTGCAAAGAAAAAGTAATACAATAAATCAGAATCTAAAGAAATTAGAAGTAGGCCACTATGTCAGTATTCATTAGTGGTCACAGTGGCGCAGAGAGGGAGGGGGAGCAGGGGAAAAATCCCCAGGGCCCCAGCTTGTCAAGGGGCCCCGCTTTTGCTATTTATATGATACTTAATTGTGTGTTGTCAATTTTGTAGCAAAAAAGTCCAAATTCAGATTATGTATGTCCCCGGATGTTTCAAATTAATTTTTGAATGAAACTACAAAAAGCCAGCTAGAGTATAAACCACCAACTTGACTAAAACGAGGCGTGTTAGTAATTGAGTCTTCTTTTGCAAGAAAAGTGGACACTGGCGGTGTTATTCAACGGTTTGCCATGACTAAAAGTAGAAAAAATTTATTTAACAAAAAATCTTTTTTTCCCCCCGAGACACATTGTTAAATAGTGGAAGAAAGGGTATAAGCCAGAGAAGAGACTATGGGCCCACCCAACCTGCGGAATTTTGAATTTTCCTTAAAAAAATGTTAAAGATCAAGACTTTCTATGAGAAATGTTGAAATTTCCACTTTATTGGCCTTCTGAAAATTTTTTGGCTGCCTGCTTGCATGGCAGTATGAATAAAAATATTAATTTTTTCAATACTGAGGATTCATACCATGCAAAAATGTTAACGTTTCAAATACAGTTTCCCTATGGAGGTGACGAAACCTTAAAAAAAAAATGTTGGTATTTTTTACAGCATGGATATTTTTTAAAGCATAATAATCTTTTTAATTAATAATTTTAATTCTATTAATTATTTTCCAATTATTATTAATTTCAAGTTTCTTTAAATGATTAATAATTTTAATAAGGTATAAATGATTGATCGAATACGACATCAAAAGGATTTCTGGATAGCAAAGGGACCCCAAAGATGTTATCCCCGGGGCCCCGACTTGGCTCTCTGCGCCTCTGAGTGGTCATTCACATTTATATTGTATCTAGAATAATAATAATGTGTTTAAAAATGTATGAATTTTTATTTTATCTATAGTCTTTGCAAAATGTGCGAACCTATAGTCTTTCCAAGTGCATAAAGAAATTCAGCTTCTCCCAAATATGAGCAAATAGTCTTGTCCTCAGGACCTTGTTGACCTCTGAAGTTACGGGAAGTTCAGTCTTATTTTGGGGCCCCCTCCACTTTTTGCTATAGGAAAGTTTTCTAAATTTTATGCAAATTGAAACAAAACTCACTAACGCTGTAATTCTATAAGTGGAACAACAAATTTCAGGTTGAAGTCCATTCTCTTTCCCCTCTCACACACATTGCCATGTAAAAATATTGTTTTTTTTATAAATGGCTGCATCAGAATTCTACAATTTTTAGTTGCTGAATTAGATTTATCATAGTATTACAGTGCACTTCAGCAAATGATTTAAATATTATAAAAGTATATTGTAAGAAAGGTGACCATATCTCCATCAGATATCGGAGAAGTTTCCGACTAGAAGGTCAAGATGGGATAAATGGTTGTTAAACAAATTTTTAAAAACTTATCGATTCAAAGCATTTATATATTTTAGTTTAATAACAGAACATTATGAAAGAAGTGTATGTTTTCAGTACACTTTCTCAAATATAAATTCTTTAAAACTGAATTTGATAGCAAAAACTAGAATTTTTAATCACAGATTTTTAGTCATTTTTGGGGCCCACTTTAAATATCTAAAATTTTGAGGGTACTAAGAGGGAACCCTTTTCGCTAATCAAGCCCTGCTTGTCCTGCTTTACAAGACATCCTTTCTTTGTACTTTTTATGACTCCCCATTTACTGGAGCAGTTTCTTATGTGTATTCAGGGTGTCTACTGCTCCGCAAAGTCTGGAAAAAGCCTGGAAAATGGGTCAGGAAAAAAACAGGAAATTGGATAATGGATCCGGAAAATTCACCAAAAGAATTAACTTTTTTTTTTTTTACACTTTCTCTCTAATTGTCAGACTGGAAACCGAAAGAAACCACAACGCATTTTTCGGACCGCGAAAGCACCAAGCAATGTGTTTGTATAAGGAGGGAAAAATGGGGGACTCATCCATCATGACAGGAGGGTAAAAGACAAATTAGCTTACTTGGTAACTTATTTCTTAGGACCGTATTTCCAAGAACAGTTTGTTAATTCTATCAGAAAGTGCAACTACATCTGTTTCTCAATTGATGAAAGCTTAATCCTATATACTTCAGTTAAAATTGATTTAAAGAATTTGTACAAAATATGCAAATATAAAGACATTGTGCAATTGCCTAAGTAAAATACATTGGTCAGGAATATTTTCCCGGGACCTCCCAAAAGTCAGGAAATTGACTTTCAGAAATTTGGTTGACACCCTGGTATTGGGTTGCAAGGCAACATATGCTCAAGAATCTAGGCGGGCATAGTTTTAAAAAAAAATTCTGGAGCTCAATTTTGTTAGTGTGTACAGACTCACAGATTAGAGTTAGCAGGTGCTAAATCTCAAAGAATTGAAATGAAGAACAAATATTGTTGTGTGGTATGGTATTTAGATCCTAGTTTGATAGTGACATATTATACATTGAAATTTTATCAGCTACCACCTCTAATAAGTGACCCACTCCTGACCAAAGACCAATATTTTACCCTATCTACTTAACGTTAAAAGAACCTTCAGAAGGGACCATACAACCCTCTATGAGTGACCAGACCTGGTTCCTTGTCCGAAGATTTTCTAGCATTTTTTTCAGAAGTAAACAAAAACTGCATTCCAAACCACTCGCTCTACTGTAAGACAGTAGGTACAAGTACATATCACATACAAATCTTGTAGGTTTGAGAAGAGATATGTCTCAGAAACGAGTGTTTTTACCTTACCTTTGGAATAGCATATTGGTGTGATCGAGTTACATGGAAAAAGGAAATTCAAAGAGGAAATTGACAGTTACTTTTGGTTGTGGGAAAGCCCAAAAAGCAAATAGATTGTGTTGTGGCAAATTTAGAATGAATGAAGAATATCAGGATAAATGCTCTTTTGTCAGGTGTAAAAAATAAAGTAGAGAGAGAAGTAATTTCGGAGAAAGAAGAAAGACTGAAATAATCCGATATTTCTAAATATTTTATTAAAGATTAAATTTTAAAAATATGTTATCATAATTACTTACATATTGATATGCAGTTTCATAAATATCAAATGTTTATACTTCTTTGAGCGACCACCTTCCTTAAGGACTGATTTTTTGCATAATGAGGGTGGTTGCTTCTGAGAAGTTTCCCTGTATATATATGTCGTGCGTGAGTGGTTTAGGAACAGCACAAACGGCAACGTCCATCTGGATTATTTTATTGAGGCATATTTACAAATTATATACAGAGGAGTTTGGAAATCTCTCGAAGTCAGGAAGAGCTGCTCTGCAGTAGATGTCTCCTGGTTTTGTTTGTTAAGTTCACAGAGTGTCCACTAGGCAGCAGCTCTGTCTGTCCATCGTCTAGTTGGTCTACAAAACCATAACAAAATCCTCATTTGCTAAATTAGCAGACATGGGAGGCGCCTGCTGGCGAGACACCCTTATGATTGACAAGTTAGACCCTCCTAGGCAACAAGTATTGCACCATGTTTTGAAATTACAATTTATAGTCCAGATGCCCCCAAAGTGAAAGATGTTTTTAATAAATGATCGCTTGTATGACATATATATATTTATTTATTTATTCATTTATTTTTATGTAGCATTTTCCCAAGATCCTCCTAGACCAATTATTGGATCAGCAATGTATCAAGAAATGGCTGGTTACATGCCTGGACGAGGAGATTTCTCCAACGAGTACGATGACTTTGCTGAACTGGATATTCAGGATTTATCTTTTGAGACAGATGATCATCTATGGAATGGTGATTTGAGATTCTGCACCAACTTTTACTGAATATGTTGCAATCTTTTAATATGTTCAGTAGTTTATATTATATATATATCACATACAGATATAAGTTAATCATCAGCTTGAATTTTGTGTCATCCATTTCAAAAATGAAAACTTGTGGTTTGGGATTTAACATTAATTATCAAACAGAGACTATTTAAATGTCATTCCCGTAATAAAATTCTGTACAAAAAACTTTCCCAACCTATAAAAATCCAAGCAGTAAATATTTTTCTCATAATATTGTGTATGAAAATGCATAAATCCATGAAAATATAAAATTTGAGGCTCGGCTTTTTACAGCTTAGAAGTCTAGATAATTATCGACTTTCTTACAGTTTTGTTTGAAAAGACTGCCTACTAGTTGTGCTACAGACCAGGAATAATTTTTTATTGAAATTTTCTTAAGTATTTGAAAATTGCATTATTTCTAAATAGTGGACTTACGTAGAACAGTGCATGCTTCATTTGTTAATTTAAAAAAAAAAACATTTATTTATTTGTAGATTGGGCTGTTTTTTAAATAATGGGAATTAAAATTTTGCTTTAAATTGGAAGACTTTTAAAAATAGCACAGCAATAGTTTTAATCATATAATTGTTGCAATTTAAAGCTTTCTGTTTGAAAAGTGACAGTAATGGTTTTGATTGTTAAAAATTAGGGTCATTTCTGGTGAAAAAGTATGAATAATGTGGTTGTTCAGTTGAAAGCAAATTTGCATTGAGTCTGGGGGGGGGGGGAATTCACCTTGTCTGTTTTGAGAGCTGGTTGATTCATCGTGCTATCTAAAACTCTATTCTGTAAAATATCTGTACATTGCCCATTCTAATGAATTTACTAATTTTAAGACAAAAGAAAAGTGTTTTTGTATCGTGATAAATATTCTCTACTTTGTGTATTGTAAATTTTGTATATGCATACACATTAAAGTGAGTCCCATGTTTTAAAATTTATCATTACCAACACTATTCATATTTTATTATCTGAATTATCATGTATTACTTGAATACAGCATTTCAATTAACAGATTTTAATTTATTTCAAAGAACAGTTGATAAGTTACCTCTTTAAATGCTGATTTTTCTTTTTCAAAAGGCATTCACCACTTCTTGGGCCATTTTAATATGGCGTGCCCAATGGGCAGCTTACACAACCCTCTATGAGTAGTCTCCTAATTTTGAACCAGTTCTAGATAAAAGACCTAGCACCTGAAATCGGCACGTCTAGATGTATTGTTTGAACCTTTTTTGTATCCAGTGGGTAGCTAACATTACCCCCTATGAAGGGACAATTACAGGGTTACTATTGATCAGGGAGAACAGGGAATATTATTTTGGCAAAAAAGGTCAGGGAAAATTGTAAATTTTAGCCCAAAACCTGGAAATCACATAATGTGACCTGGAAAATTATCAGAAATCTGTGTTTTTTAAACAATGCAAACGTTTAACCTTACTTTAGGAAGCTGGAAATATTTAAGAAGGTATCCAAAATTGATGTCCTAAACTTAAGAAATAGTCCGGATTTTTATCGCAGAAAAGTCTGGAAAATTCAGGGAATTTTTTTTCAGAAATTGAGTAGCAACCCTGAATTAACACCCAAGCCTTATCTGGGAATCGAACCCGGTCCCAAGGTGTGATAGAATGGTTCTTTAGCCACTACACCAACTGGGCAATTAAATGCTGAAATGACAAGTAATAATGACACTAGAATTATATGGTGTCACAGGCAAATCACATCAGGACAATTATCTACGTAAAGCCCAGCATATTTAGTAATCAGGCTTTCATCTAAGAATGAAATTGCTTAAAAAACTGTCCTTGCACTTTTATAATATCAAAATAGTAACAGTATAATACTACACTGCATAAAAAAAGTAGAAGGACATTTAGATTTTTTTAGAAAAATAACTACCCTTTTATTTTTACTGAATTTTTTTTTTAAAGCAACATTTTACAGGTCATTTAATAAGAAAATATCAATATCATAACCATGATGTTCAAAAATAAAACATTAATGACAACAGAAATAATTTCTACCATTTGAAACTCTGTAAAAAAGTTGAAGGACAGTAACCCAATGAATAAAATACAAGCAATGTTAGTAAGGAATACTCTTCCCATTAGATTTTATAATTTCGAATATTCTGTTTGGCAGTGAATCATACAAAGATTGGATGTCTGTTTGGCAAAAATGATCCCATGAGCTATTCAATGCTTCTCGAAGCTCAGTGATGGATTCAAACTTTTTTCTACCAGCATATACGCGGCGAACAAGCCTTGCCCAGATGTTTTCTACTATGTTAAGATCGGGACTTTTAGCTGGCCATGGTAAAACCTGCACATTATTTGAAACGAACCAGTTTTCAACTCCATTAGCGGTGTGAATGGAGGCTCCGTCTTGCTGAAAGATCCACTCTTCTCCTCCTAATTCGGAGCCCTAAGGAAGAAGCTCAGAACTTAGCAGCTGAATATAGTCTGTATGCTTCTGCCTACCACTCAGAAAGACCAGACTTATTCTTCCTCCATATCCAACTGCTAACCAGACCATCAAACTTCCTCCCCCATTTGTCGAGTTGAATAAAATTGTTCTTCGTTCTTCAGACAATGCTAGAACTGGTTACCATCTGGACCATCTAAATTGAATTTCTTCTCATCTGAAAATATCACAGAAGTCCATTCTGTAGTCCATGACATGTGTTCCTTAGCCCAAGATAAACGGTTATCAATATGTATTTGTTTCCACTTTGGATGATGCTTCCGCTTTTTGAAAGTGAATTTTTTTTATCTCTTAATGTAGTTGTAAACTGTTTGCCTTGACACATAAGTAAATTCTGCTTGAATTCGAGCCTTTGCAATACTTCCATTGCACTTTTTAAGCTCGTGAGCAACTTTTCTTTCATCGCAAGGCATTCACTTTTTAGGTCTGCCAGTCTTTCTCTTTCTGTTTCTGTCTGGATTTCTGATAAAGTTAGAAACTGTGTTGGGGCTGACGTGCAGTATACGAGCAATCTCTCTAACACCCCATCATTTTGATATATATCCATATACAGGGTGTCTACCGCTCCGGAAAGTCTGGAAAAAGCTGGAAAATTGGAAAATGGGTCCGGAAAGTCTGGAAAAAACCGGGAAATTGGATAATGGGTCCGGAAAATTCACCAAAAGAATAATTTTTTTTTTTTTTTTACCCTTTCTGTCTAATTGTCAGACTCGAAACCGAAAGCAACTGCAACGCATTTTTTGGACCGCGAAAGCATCAAGCAAGTGATATGTTTGTATAAGGAACGAAAAATGGGGCCTCATGAATCGTAACGGGAGGGTAAAACACAAATTAGCTTACTTTGTAACTTATGGCTTAGGACCGTCTTTCCAAGAACAGTTAGTTAATTCTATCAAAAAGTGCAACTACTTCTGTTTCTCAATGGATGAAAGCTTAATGCTGTATACTTCAGTTAAAATTGATTTCAAGAATTTGTACAAAATATGCAAATATAAAGACAAGGGAGGGGGCATTGTGCAATTTCCCAAAGTAAACTGCAGTGGTCAGGAATTTTTTTCCCGGGACCTCCCAAAAGTCTGGAAATTGACTTTCAGAAATTTGGTAGACACCCTGATATATATTATCTTGAATGGTAGTGTACCTTGGACCAGTCCGAGGTATGCCCAAAATAAGATCATTTTTGCCAAACAGGCATCCAATCTTTGTATGATTCACTGCCAAATAGAATATTCGAAATTATAAAATCTAAAGGGAAGAGTATTCCTTACTTACATTGCTTGTATTTTATTCATTAGGTTACTGTCCTTCAACTTTTTTTACAGAGTTTCAAATGGTAGTAATTATTTCTGTTGTCATTAATGTTTTATTTTTGAATATCATGGTTATTATATTGATATTTTCTTATTAAATGATCTGTAAAATGTTGCTTACAAAAAAAAATTCAGTAAAAATAAAAGGTTCCTTATTTTTCTAAAAAAATCTAAATGTCCTTCTGCTTTTTTTACGTAGTGTATAGGTATACCAGCTATCTTTTTTTGAAATTGGCTTTATAGCAGATCGCTAAAGCTTCTTTTACTTTTTTGCTTTCAGGAATTATGTTTTCTAATTGAAACCATGGCTCTTCTTTAAGTATAATTACGTCTTTTGCCTTCAAAGCTATATATATCAATAGCATACCTGCCAACTCTTCTGTTTTTGACAGAAGACTTCTGTTTTTTTTAAGATATCTTCTGGTCTTCTGCCAGAAGATAAAAATCTTCTGTTTTTTTAAATTTTTAAAGATATATTAAACTGTATCTCAAACTATGCTAAAAAATCAGTAAATAAATCATTTCAAAATAGTAAGATATACTGCAAAAAAAGTCTGTCAAATTTACAGAAAAAAACTGTCAGCCAGGATGCCAGTTTATTTATTTATTTTTTAAAGAAGTCTTCCATAAATTTGACAGATTCTCGGTTTATTTAACAGATATCTTCTGTATAAGGAAAAAAATACGGAAGACTTCTGTAAAATATACGGAAATAAACTGGCTTCTTGGTGAACAGTTTTTTCTGTAAATTTGAGACTTTTTTTGCAGTGTAACCATTTTGACAGCTAACAGCACAATGCCGTTGTATGAATGAGGTCAAAGCGTTTGTAAGCAAATCTTTTATAGATAGTTAAAAAAAAAAAAAAAAAAAAAAAAACAGTACTTCATTTTGTTCCACCCTCAGTAATTCATCATTAGAAAATTTATTAGTGTTGAAAACTAAAGCTAACATACTTGGTTATGAAAATAATTTTTCTGATGAACTATTAGTAAAAGCTAAAAAAGATATTTTGAACCAGCTAAAAAAAATCTTAATCTGTTTATTTTTCAGTGTACTTAGGTTAAAAATAAAAGTCAAATTTCCATTTATTTGTGAAAATACTCCATCTGTTTTCATTTCATATAAAAATTTCAGGTGAGCTCTTTTCTGTTAATATTTAATTTTGTTTTTATTTCTATACATTGCTAATATAAAAAATAATGAGAAATGGTGATAAACTGGGTGGTCTTCTGTTTTTACTTCTTATATTTAAAAAGCATCTTCAGATATTTTGTGGAATCTTCTGTTTTTTCAACTCTAGTCTTCCTGTTTTCGGCTTAAGGAGGTTGGCAGGTATGCAATAGATCATAAATATCAAAATACATCATTAATAAATCATTAGCCTTATTTCTTATTCATGTATTCATTTCTATTTTATCTTCATTCATTTTATTATGCTTGTTAATCTAGATTTGCAAAAGGCTGTTTTAAATATTTACCAATCTCGTTTGAGAGAAAGAGCACGACGCAAATGCATCATCATGAAGTACGGTTTGATTAGCTTGAAACGGAACATTGAAGACTGGAAAAGATATCATCTTCTGGGACCTGAGATAGTACAAAAAATGAAAAATTTAATGCGGTTGTTTACTCCCGATGATTTTTATCTGTTTATGGAAGGTATCTTGTGTAAGTATGTACTTGCTGAATTGTAAATGGGACATTTGTTTTACTATCATTTTTTTACTATTAACCTTTTGAAGCTTCTGCATTTTTACATCAATATAGACCAACTGCATAGACTGACCAGTTGTAACCAGCTGTGTCAGAAAACATTTTTATCCTTTGTGGTGTCATATGTAGATTCAATCAACCACTATGTTGTGGATAGTTAAATAAATCGATGGCAATGGCTGCACTTTTTCAAGTTTGGGACCATTCAACCATATTTTTTTGTGTGACTAGCAGTGAAAGCACTGAAATAAGCATGTTTCACAGTGCAACCACTGCATGTCAAAGGGTTAATGTTATAAAATTGGATACTTTTGATGTTTTTGAAAGTATCTTCAAAAGTATACTTGTTTTAACTTAAAGCATAAACATTACTGTAAAAGTGTTACACTGTTTTACTCTTCAAAAAAATGGAAAATTTCTGTGTCATATAATATTTCGGTTACTATATTAAAGTGCTTTCTTAAAGTGTGGATAGTAATAGAAAAATAGTAATGTAGTTAAACTAAAAAGTTATGCTAAACATGTTAAAGTTAATTTTTTATTGTGTTAAAAGATGAATTTCTTGTTAATAAAGATTTATGATTGTAGTTACAACTCCCTTTAGCTCTTTTGTTGTTGTTGTTACATATTTTAAAGCATACATATACTTCATTTTCAGCCGTTATTTGTATCCAGTTTGCACATAAATATTACGATTAGTGTGATTATAACTTGGCCTTCCCCTCTTTGACATAATCAAAGAGGGGAAGGAAATCAACATATATTACTGCTTTCAATATTAACAAAATATATGATATTCAAATGCATTGAACACCGTAAATATCTGACATCTCCAAATATTTATTAGATATGTTAAATGCACTTTGTCAAATATACACAATCATTTAAAATAGATGTTACAGCATTTGTATCTTAAACGACAAGTGATCGAAACAAGCTTTCAGTTTTGTATTTTAATCTGTATACAATAGCAGCCTGTATAAAATTCAATCATCTATAACCTGCAATCATAAAAAAAAGTCTTATCAGAAGAAACTGAAAACAACTTAATATCAGTATGGGTTTTAAAATAATCTAGTCTGCTTAACCCTTTGAGGCGCAACCCTTTCCCTATGCCACAAAAAGGGCAGCCGTTGCCATCACTCAACTTAACTACCAGCAAGATGGCAGATGATCGAAACTTTCATCGCGTGCCGCGATCTAGAGACCCTTTTTTGACGACAGCTGGCTGTGCTGCACAGCCAGCTACATCAAAAACGGGTCTCTAGATCTGTGGCACATGATGAACGTTTCGATCGTCTGCCATCATGCTGGTAGTTAAGTCACGCGATGGCAACGGCTGCCCTTTTTCCGACATTGGGCAATCTATCCAGCTGTTCTTGCATTCTTCCATTTTCCAGCAGATGTCAGTGCTGTTAAAAATAATCGTGACCATTTTTCGACGGGAAATGATGTGCTAAAAAGTAAAGGATTCTCGTGAAGCTATGTCACCCGCAACTATTTTTATAGAAATCAAACTGTTCTCAGTAAAATATTTTTTAAGGGAAGAGGTGATGGAAGTCCTTACACCACTACCTTCTAGGAAGAATTCTAGCTTTCATGTTGGTTTTCAATATAAATAAAATTGAGAGATGTGCAAAAATTTCTCTTAGCATCTCTTAGACTTTAAAAATTAACTATAATAATAAGATAATTCAAAACCCACAAAATATCTGAGTGTAAAAAATGCAGAATATTTTAGACATATGATTATTACAGGTAAACACAATTAAATATAGTTATTTGGCTGTCTTTACAAAATTTCTTAAACACTTTTATTTTTTTTTTTTTTTAATTCCAACATATCAGTGCATTTTGGGACAAATGAAGGCACTGTCCTACAAATTTCAAATATGTAATGTAGACTTAGTGTTTCCAATAGCATGCTTTCTGCACTTTCCCGTCATAGAAAGCAGAAAAAAAATTAGGAAAACTTTTGTTAAAAATTTTTAAAAATCAGCATTTTACGAAAAAATTTTCTGCAGTTTCAGCAAATTAAAGAATTGACCAATAAACTTCAAATTTTTTATGTGAGCTAAGTGCACCAAATGACTCTGTTTCCACACTACACATCATCGAAAATAGAAAAAAATATAGTTTTTTTTTAACTACTCTCTTGTAGTAAATATATATGCCACACTATACTGCATAATGCACTAAACTTTGACCTCATTAAGGCCGTATTTAAGTTGAAAATTTTTATTTTTTGGCATTTTTGTTTTTTAGCCAAAGGAACAAAAAATATAAAGAGCATCAATGAAATTCTCAGATTCACCTTTTCACCCTATTGCCATATAAAAATGAAATCATTTTATCATTGGTTAACATTTTTTAAAGATATTAATTGAGGGGAACTGTCACTAAACATATTACTAAGTAATAATGTTTCCACATAAAACAAATATGTAATATTGAAATGAGCATTATGTATATATGTCTAGATATTTGCCTGCATACCTAAATTAACTATGTTCTACAATTATTAAAACAAACTCAATCCATCTTATTAAATCAGCATTTAATATTTTAAAATGTTTTATTATTCTTTTAGAGTTTACAAATTTTAAAATATTTGAGATTTTGGGTTTTTTCTCAAAAGATGTGTTAAGTACCATGTGACATGACCTCCCCCACCCTCCCTCCTTTAAGGCTGTTCTTTTTGTGAAATGATAGATGTAACAGGATTTTTTAGTAGCTTTAGAAGTACACAATGATATTAAACTCTCGAGAAAAAATTAATAAAGCTTCTTCATGAAATGCACTTTTCACTTATATTAACAGTAAACCTATATGTTTGTTGTAATTTTCAAAAAAATTCTTAAGTATGAAATTTGTCTTTGAAAATAGGTCAAAACATTTTTCGTTTAGGGAATTATTACAAAGCACCATATGTTTAGGATTTTTCTTGAGTGTTTTATAAATTGTATTGGCTCACTGTTTGTAATCATGCACATCACAGGTTGTAAAGAGACATTCCAAATTGTTTGCACCTAGCAACTTATTCTTTTGTCTTAAGATTCTTTAAAAACTTTTTCAAAGTTTGCATGATTTCTTTTTTAAAAAATTCAGAGAATATCCTTATGCTACATTGGTTAAAAAAGAAAAGAATTATTTAAAAAAAACTATTTAGAATTTTAAAATTTACAACAGTTGTCATCTTTTAACCCTTTAACACAAAGTGTTCATGCCATAAAACCACCCAGTTCCAGAATTTTCACTGCTAGTCAAACAAAAAATGGCAACCATTGCTATTGCTTAAATTAAAGAGCAACACGGTAGTTGATGGAGTTGCCAATTGCATACTGATTGCAAAAGAACCTTTTTGACTCGGCTGGCTGCACGTTTTCAGCATTGGGGCTATTTTGCCATAGTTTGTTGCAACTGGAAATGATAGCACTCGTGGTTTGACACTACTCGCTGTGCACAAACATCGGTGTCAAAAAAGCCATCGACCACTGTGATGCTGGTAGTTTACTCAAGTGATCATAGCAAAGGTTGCACTTTTTCAGCCTTGGACAGTATATTCAGTTGTTCTTCTGTATCTGTGTAAAAATATTTGTACATCAAAGTGTTAAACTGGAATTTACTTGTCTTATTTTTAAAAATAATTATTGTGTCATGTCTTTGAATTCTGCAGATGAAGAAAAGCTGAAAAGAAGAATTAAAGTATTGCAAGATTCCCGTAAAGCAGGCCTCACTCGACTTCATAGCATCAATGTGTTTATGAAATTAAAAAGGAAATCTGAAGAAAGGCAGAGAACTAAAACCTTTTTAGATGAAGTTTTGGGCCAAATAAAAGTAAGATCTTTAAAAAAAAAAAAAAAAAAAAAAAAAAAAAAGCATTAGCATTTTATTAGTTAAACCTATTTCATTTCTGATTTATAAACAATATTTTAAATTGTGCTATAGTTTTAACTATGTAGCAGCCAGTTTTTATCATTTAATTCTTTCATTCCCAAATAACAGAATCTTTGAAATTCTCATAGTCCCAGAGACTCCTTTAAAATTTCATCTGCCCCATGAAAAATCTCAGGACAAATAGTAACCTATTTGCTCTAGCCTTTAGTATGTGAAAAATAGCTATGAAGTGTGAAGAATATCTCACTTGTTAGAATGGGTTACCTCCAGGGAGAAAGATATTATTGCTGAGGAATTGGCTTTCAAAATGTTTGTTCATTCAAAAATAAGATTTAAAGCTTGGCTTTGTTAAACTCGAATATTACGCATTGAACACTAGAAAACTAGCAACATACAGGGTGCCCCAAAAAGGTGATAACACGCTTTAATTTTTTATGTATCTCTCTATTCTAAAAAAAAGTAAAGGCCGCTGTCAGAGCTTGTTGACCTATCTTCTAAACCGTGGGGATTTGAATTTTGAGAAACATGTTCTCGAATACGGATGACTCCAAGGAACCTGATAAGATGACTTAAATTTCGAAAATCGAATTATTTTAGAAGATATTAATAAAAAACTGAAAAAATAAAACATAATGGTTGCCAGATTTGGCATAAAATCATTCACTCCTTTGCAACAAAGCAATTCCAAGTATGTAGTATCACGTGAAATTGTCAAACATGAAGTAGAATTACATCCATTTTACGCCAAATTAAAAAGTATATGAAATAAGTAACTCAAAATGTGTTACACAAAGTTGATAATTTTCAAATAGTAAGTTCGCTTAGACAACAGGAGTTTAGAATTGAAGCGTTGCTGTCTGTTCAACCGAATTAAAGACAAGATTTGATAAAAAGCATTTACTTTATTTTTCTAAACATTTACCTGAAAATACAACATTTCCAAATTACACTTACAGAATATGTGTTATACTTGTAACTAAATGAGCTGGATGCCAAAAGGTAGTTATCAAACTTTGCGATATTTAGATTTAGGGATACATGATCAAAATTTCTTTAAACTTTGAATTCAATTAATTCATTTTAATTTTTCATTCATTTTAATTAATTCATAATATAATTCATTTTAATTTTTAAGACCCCTTGCCTTTAGGGAAAAAAATGATACTTAACGATTAATCATGACAACTTGCCATAACACCTACAAACCCTTGCAGGAGAGCTGCTAGTCACAGACCATCCCGATCTGAACTGAAAAACAAGAAGAAGTGTGGAGATACAAAACTTCTCTAGCTTATATACTAAGCTACATACCTAGCAGCCAATCAAAACGCGACACGCAAAATGTGTCAAAAGATTTGCATACGTTGACGGACATTTAATTCTAGCTCAAGCAAAATTTGCATACGCAAAATATCGTAATCATTCGCAAGTGCGAACGAGCAAAAAAAAACTACTGAATGCCAAATTACAGGCAAACGAGGAACACCTCAACTTTGAGTTTTTCGCGACATATCCAGTCATTTTGTAAACAATACCATGCAAGTACGCATTTAGGGAGAGGGGAAGAAACCTGAATGTTTCCAGGTTATACAATTACAATTAAGCTGAGTATTTTGAGTTATATTTTAAAACTAAAGCTATTATACTTAGTTTAAGCAGTTTTAGGAGAAGGGAAAAGTTTAATTTTTACAAAAACGGAACTATTTTTAAAATACTTATGAAATTTAATAATTATGATTTAATATTTAGTTTAAGCAGAGTTAAGTTTATTTTAAAAGACACATTTAAAATACATGAAACATCCAACAAGAATGAGCGACTATTCGTTTTTCCAAAACAGAATAACTATTTGTAACTGATTTTAAAAGCACCATCTTGACATTAGGAATGATCTGGCAAAATAGTATCTATCCAAGTAGGGTAAATCTAAGCTTATAGTTCCAGAATGCTGGAACCCAGTATCTTGAAAATGAAAAATAATTAAAGTGCAGATTATTGTATTTGACCCCTGTACTAAAAAATTCTCAATTAGTAAAATATGTCGCTGGTACTAGTGGAGGGATGTACAAAATTTAAAAATTACATCCTAAAAAATGTCAGAGATATGAAGATTAATATAAGCTGGCTTAAACTACTTTTCAATGGCTTTTGAAAGGAAAAAATCACGTTGGATGATTACTATTCAGGGGTCCTACAGAAATTACAAAAGAAAATACAATTTTGCTCTTTAGCAATAAACATTTGCATTCAAATTCGTGTATAGTCCCTGTCCGTATTTGTTATAAGGTATCTCTGAGATGTTTTATGATGGAAGTCTGAAAATTTGTACATCGCCTAATAAGAGTATGGGGCACATTTTACTATTTGATAATTTTTTTGTACAGGGGCTGTATACAAATTAAAGATGTGTAACTTTTTGAAAATTAGTGAGAGGGTTTTTTTTCTGAAAGTAGCCTTTTTTCCTACCTTATTTAGAACATTTTTTATTTTATATTGCTTACTTATATCGAATAAGTAAAAAATTAAAGCATGTTTCTTCTTTTGGGGGCACCCTGTATATAATAAAATTACGTAAAAATAAACGCTGATAGCTGGACCGAAATAAATACTTTTATATCCTGTTTATGGAAACTACTCAATGAATGGAAATTACCCCCCAATCAGCAGTGATCATCATGATTGTATCAATCAGAGTTACCTGTGCCAAGGATATTTTTCAGGCAGGTGATATGGTATCCATCATCTTTAGGCAATATGGTATTCAAAGGTGTTGACTGTACAATGTACAGGCTTGGTTTTGATGAGGGTTAGCAAGTTTTTGTTATCTGGGTAAAGATTTTTTACAAACCATCCTTGTGTAAGCTTATAGAATGGTAAGCTTATAAAGTAGAATGGACTGTGTCTGTTTTAAATACATAATCTAGTTCTTTTTATTATTGATGTTATTGTGATTACAAAGGAAAAAAAGAATGTATATGACCCCTTATCTACTGACAATACTTAAAAGTGCTGTAAAAATATAATTTTTAAAAATTGCATTAATTTATTGTAATTATTTCTTTTTAAAATGACTACCAGATACTTTATTTAACCCTTTCCAGATGGGCAATGAACATGTATATGTGGCACCATTATGCAGAAAGTAAAAAAATATGAAACGTTATATAATTTTAAAGACTTAAGATTCTTTTTTATTATTATTTCATAAATTATATAGGTTCACTGTTTGTAATCTTATTTAGCACAACATGTATAGAGTTGATTTAAATTTTTGGCTGTAGCATCTAATTATTTTGTCTCTTGGTCCTTAAAAATCTGTTCAAAATTTGCATGACTTCTCTTCAAAAAATACTTTAAAGAATATCCTTAAACATTACATTGTTTAAAAAAAATATTAATGAAAAATATTATTGGTTAGAATTCTTAAAAATGTAGCACCCTGAAGTTTAGTTATCCACTTAAAATGTTTTATAAATGCTTAACATTAAAAATCTGCTGTCATCCAGGATAATTTGCACAGTGGTACTTTTTATACCCATGGTAACTTCTTCAAAATTTGGCTGCTGCCCAGAAAGGGTTAATGAGCTTACACCATGACTGCACGTTCTATTAAAGTACACTTATTTTAAAAGGATACCTTTCTGCTCACTTTCTAAACACATCAAGCCAACTAGTCTGCCATCACTATAGTATGAGCATAGTGAAATTTCAGATTTGGTTTTATGATTAAAGGATTGGATTTTCCAAAAGTGTGTCATTCAAAGTATTACTTGACTTTCTCAGTTTTGTTTAGTGCTGTGCTCTTTTGAAAGCAACTCATCAGTTGCTAATGAAATAGTCATCAGATAAATAGCTGGTGTTCGTTAATTTTTCCTCATTTTCTCTTCATTAATCATGTTGTTCATTCATTATCTAACTAAACCAGGAGAAAAGGCACAGTTCAGGTTAATTTATTTGACAGTTCTTAATTTGGTAGATAAGTGTTGAATTACAGTTCAAATATAAATTGATACATTGACAGTGAAAATAGGTCAAAATTTGCAAAACTGCATTTTTTCACTGACAATAATCTATGTTCCAATGCCAATAGCATTGAAAAAGAAGCAAGTGCCTAACGAGCTTCGTTTAGTTTATGTGATTGCCGGAAGATGGGGTTGAGGGTACAGGGTTTCTACAGACCTTTTAAGTCAGGGAAATGAGTTTTGGTCAGGAATTTGGGAAAAAAAGTCAGGGAAATTAGCAGAAATTGAAGAAAGGTCAGGGAAATGCAAGAAAAATTGAATTTTGCAGTAAAATCAAGAAAATATTTGCTGTTTGAACCTAAGTATAGAAATTGTTCTATTTTCATTTTCTCATTCAGCCTTATAGATAATTTTAAAATGTGTTCTTTATGAGCATATCTTATGCAGTTGAAATATGCTTAATTTTATCCTATATTATTATCAAACACGGTTTTTGTTAGAATCCAGTGATGTCAAATAAGATTCTTTTATATACTAATTTTATTATTATTATTTGTAAAAAAAGGGGGCAAAATATAAAAAAATATATTAACTATAGGATGTAATGTTAAAAATAGAAAGGCAAAATTCGGGAAATCACGCTAGATAAAGTCAGGGAAGAGCATGATAGATGTCAGGGAAGCAAAAGCTGTGAAATCTGTAGAAACCCTGGGGTTACTCCTGGACACTTAGCATTGAGAAAGAGGTAGCATCAGCACCAAAAAGACTTTCGATGAATTAGAAGAGTGGAAACAGAAGACAATCTTCAAGAAGCAAAAATTTAATGGATTCAAACAAATGGCTACCTTTCCTTCTAACGACAAAATACCAACGCTGAATGAAGGAAAGAAGAAGGACTTGCTAGCAATGCTTGAATATCTCTATGAAAAATACCATAACTTCTATAAGGAGGTTTGCAAATATTTTTTTTTTCTTTTCACACCTACCTGTTAAGTCTTAATTTGTGTCTTTTGCTTCAATAAACCATTTGTAGCCAAGAACGTGAGTATTCATTTCGATATTGGACCATCAAAACTTCTTTGCTTCTCCTGTAAAGTTTATTTTTTGGCACTTACCTCATTTTCATGGTCAACGCCTCAATTAATACATGCATACCAATTTTCACATATTCATTTTTCATCGATAATATCAATCAAAATTTTAATTTACTGTATTTTTTATTAGTATTTGTGCTGGCTATTGTTAACCATGGTTCTGTTACTTAAAAGTGGTAATACTTTTTTTTTTCTTCATGTGGTTCGAAAACTTTTGTTGTTGTTGCTTATGCAGGGTTTCTACAGACATAGAAAGTCAGGGAATATCAGGATAAGTCAGGGAAATGAGTTTTGGTCAGGGAAAGTCAGGGATTTTGGAAAAAAGTCAGGGAAATTAGCAGAAATTGAAGAAAGGTCAGGGAAATGCAAGAAAAATTGAATTTTGTGATAAAATCAAGAAAATATTAGCTGTTTGAACCTAAGTATAGAAATTGTTTAATTTTCATTTTCTTATTTAACCTTATACATAATTTTAAAATGTACTCTTTATGAGCATATCTTGTGCAGTTGAAATATGCTCAATTTTATCCTAAATTATTAACAAATATGGTTTTTGTTAGAACCCAGTGATCTCAAATAAGATTCTGGTATATATTAATTTTATTATTATTATTATTTGTAAAAAAAGGGGCAAAATATATAAAAGTTATTAATTAAAGGATGTAATGTTAAAAATAGAAACTCAAAATTTGGGAAAGCACGCTAGATAAAGTCAGGGAAGAGCGTGATAGATGTCAGGGAAGCAAAATCTGTAGAAACCCTGTTATGCTGTCTGACAACTGCATGCGGTGCCAAATTCCCATGATAGGGAAGCGATGGGCAAAGGGAGGAGTCTTCCTTTTTTAGTGGGCCCAAAACCTTTTACAATTTTAGAATGAGGAGACCTTAGAATTTTCATAGCCTTAAAATCCCATAGTTCTTAATCTAGGGTTTATAGAGTACATCAGTTTTATTGGGACATTGGCAACTAAAAAAGTAATTCTTTAGTGCATATTGTTAATGAAAGTTTATAATGTTTGAAAATTTTTAGTTCAAAATTCAGAATAGTTCTTGATAAAATCTCATTATGATGAAGACAATCATACAAACTCATAATTTTATTTAACGCATCAACGTTTTGGTAAAACTGTGCCTAATTCAATTTTTTTATAAGTAATCTTAAAATTTTTGTAATCGTTCTAACTGTGATAAAACTTTCAATTGTTTGAAAAATTGCTTTAGTCATTGTGATATCTGCAGGAGATACATTTAAATAACTTTGTGTTTAAAAACTTTCTGTCTTTGTGAATGGTGGAGCCATTTTCACAGCTAAAGAAGGGAAAACTTTTTGTACCACCCAAAACAAACATTCTGCTAAGTATATTTTTTCATATGTGTTTGTCTGCAATGTTCTTAATTAATTTTATCCTTTAACATTTTTTTGGGGGGAGCAGAGGGAATGTGCTTAATAAATAAAAAATAAATAAAATTAAAGACCACATTATCATCTGTTATTGTTCTTAAGTAAAGTTATTGCTTTTGAAATATAATTATCACTTATGTTTAGAACTGTTTATGATGCAATTTCTTATTAAAGTAAAGTATTTTAATTTACTAGGATGAAGCAACATGCCAACAATACATACGAAGACAAGTTCTGAAGGAGAATAGCCATGGCTTGTCTGATATTGTTCCTGGACTTGGTAAGTATTTCTTTACTTATTTCTAAAGTACAGCTTCAAAGTATTCTTGTAGCGTATAAATGCAAGTTAAAAATGTTATCATTCTAGACAAAGTAACAGAACTTTTTTTTTGGGGGGGGGGATAAAATTTAGGGGCAAGTCTTTGGTTTGATTATTACACATATTTTTAGAAAGTGAGAAACCTCAGAAATTTTAGCTACCTTTTGTAAAATTTGTGAGGTTTCACACAAATATGAAATTAAGCAACCTAAAACATTCCACCTTCCTAATTTGAGTAGTACATTTAACCCTAGAGTGCATACTGTTGCCAATTGACTACACTCACATTTTTCCGTAATAAAAAGAAAATTTTGTAGCTTTTGTCTGAAATATGCATTTAAAATAAATATAAGACCACGCGGAAATAAATTTTAGTTTTTAAAAGTGTATAGTAACATTGTTTTTAGAGCAAACAAGCATGAATTCACAGCACGTGCATCCAGTTCACTGTACCAATTTTTGATTGCTTCTAATTTTCATTGCTAAATGAAAATGAATACAAAACTATTAAAAATAGTAGTATTATGATTAAATAATGTAGAATCAGGCTATATTACTTTCTTTTGTTTTATGAGATCTATAGAGTGGGCACTCTAATTTTTCGGATTTGAATATTTTTCATGAATTTCTGGGAAACTACAAGCTGAAATTTTTTAAAAATACTTTTCCAAGCATAAGTGAGCCAAAACAAAGCTACAATTTTATTTTCAGCCATTTAAAAAAAAAAACATGCATTGTAGGGTTAAAATATTAACACAGTGAAACTTCTGTGAGCGACCCCCTTTTCCAATGATGAATTTTTTAAGGCACTGATTTTTTTTACCCTGTCTACTTAATGTTAAAAGATTGTCTACAAGAGACCACACAACCCTCTACAAGTGACTACACTCAGTTCCCTGTCCAAAAAAATTTCTAGCACTTTTATGGAAGTAAAGTAAACAAAACCACATTCCAAACCAATTGTTCTGTTGTAAATCAACAGCAGATGCAAGTACACATACATATCACATACAAATGTTTTAGGGTAGAAAAATAACATGTCTAGGAAACAAGTGATTTTACTAGCAAAATCACTGTTGGAGCAGTGCATTGGTGCGATTGACTCACACAAAAAGGGAAATTCAGAGAGGAAATTGGTGATTACTTTTAGTTGTGGGAAAACCCCAAAAGCAAATTTTAAAATAAATAGATTGTATTGTGGTAAATTCAGAATTCTTCAAAAATATTAGGATAAATGCTCTATTTTCAGATATAAAAAATAAAATAGGCAAAGAAGTACTCTCGGAGAGAGAAAAAAGAATAATCCAAAATTTCTAAAAATTTTATTAAAGTTTAAATTTTAAAAACATGTTTGTAGAATTACTTATGTATTGATAAGCGGTAAACATAAATAACAAACCAAACAGTACTTTTTAGCATTTTTTTCCTTGCCTGTCAAATGTTTATACTTCTTTTAGTGACCACCTCTCTTAACGACCGATTTTTCGTGGAACAGAGTGCGGTCACTCCCAAGAAATTTCACTGTAATTGGTAATTTAAAAGCTGTTTTTGAAAAATCTAAGCTACATAGCCTACGGTTGGCTTTTGAACTATTTTAAAAACAAACCAGTTATTTCAGCATCTCAAGAAAATTAATTTTCAATCTTTCTTTACAAAGTGAGCTGTTATTCACTTCCATGAATAATAAACATATTTATCCTATTTAACTTACAGAAAAAATTATCAAGTATAAAATTTCATATTTCTTAAAGCATCCATAGCACAGCTTATGAAGGCACATTCTGATTCTTTTTTAGTCTGGCTCTTTTTTTTTAATAAAAAAAAGTTGTAGGATGTCTTAAAAGGCCAACTTTAATTTGATTCGTGTGTATTAATTACTAAATTATTGTCTTTGGGCAATTCTAAAAAGGTGGGTCACCAAACGTTAATATAATCCATTTTTCAAATTTTCGTATTTTACTCTATTTTTTTTTTTTTTTTTATTATTATTTTCTTTTTACACTATTGTATATGAGCCTAGAATAGAGTATACAAATATAAAAAGACAGCAAGTGTTCTGGAAAATTAAAAATTAAAACATTTAATTGTCAAATGTGTAGGTTACACATTTTTGACATCTTTTGCTCTAGATTTCGGACATCTTTGATCTGTAGATTACAGATTTTGAGCTTTGCTGATCATTCGATTACTGATTTTGAACATTGGATTTTTAAGATATGTGCATTAAAAATTATAGGGGCTAAAAATGCATTAAATAGGTTCTATGTAATTGCATTTTGTTATAATCAAATGTATAATATTTTCTTTAGAAGTCTGTTGTGTCTTTTGATAAGTTGGTTTCGTGAGTCATATTTAGAAAAAAGTGCTATAAGAAATATATTTAATTTCAGTTATACATGTCATGTGCATTTAAGCAAATGCTTTTGGTCTCACATTGACTCATTAATAGAAGTAACGAACTCAGTTAAGATGTAAATTAGGAGAGTGAAAAATAAACAAAAGCAAATTTATTGCTATTTAAAAGCAATTTACATGGTAATATAAATTACAAACTAAGCTTTAAATGATGAAACCCTACAAAACACATAGCATTTGTTAAAGCACTTTATTTTAAAAAATAAAACTGTTTAATTTTTAAAAAAAAACTAAAATATTTGGGTTTTAACTCTAAGAATTCTAAATAAAAATTATATTATGTCTTGTTCACAAATTTATTTAAAAATTTACTAATGATTCAATAGTTATGCAATTTGAATTCTTCAAATAATTTTCTTAAGTACATTTTCTGGGGGAAAAAAAAAACATTCTTAATAAAATAAAACCCTTACAAACATTGAATGTCAATTTATAAAGTTAGTGAGGCTTTACTTTTCCTTATAAATCGTACTTTTTGAATAATCATGTCCGAAAATACGTAAAGATCAAAGATGCCACCATATTTATTCAACTGTACACATGTGTTTGACATGCTCATTGGTGATGTTAATCATTATTTCAATTAAATACACTCTATTTCTCAAAAAAAAATACTGAATTGCATATATAAGATTGTAATTAATGACTTTCTTAAATTTTTGGGACACTAGCACTTTGTGACAATAAATTAAACATTAAAGAAATCGGGATTTTGATCGTTACGTGATTTGGACATCTTCGCTCAATAATTTAGAAAAGGATATTTACAGCAGAGAAAATGCGGAACTTTTTTTGAAAATGCGTTAAAACATTTAACACATTCTTTTAAAGGCTGATAAATGAGTTGAGATTATTATGTATTTTTTATTTTTGCTTCCAAACAGCATTGTTTCGTTCGTTACTTTTTGACAAACAGAACTGACAAGAACACATTGTGATTCTTGTTGTAATACTTTAATATTTTAAGCATGCTACTACCATATGTTGTCGAAAATAGTAAACATATCATCATTTTATTATATGCATACAATATTTTGATTATGAAACTTCTATAAACGTGTTAGAATTTTTTTTTTCTTGGTGTTGCAGAGCATCAACGTTAGAGATGTCCAAAATTTACCATTTGCAGCTAAAATTTTTTAATTTAATGCTATTTACAACAAATTTTTGTAATAAATGATGCCAGTTCTTGTTTCTGAGCAGAATTAAAAATTCACTGAGAAAAAAAAACAGTTAAAAGATCTTTTTTTATCTGAGATAACCGTAAGTTGGAATGTGTGTTTGTACCCACCTTTTTAGAATCACCTCTTTATAAATGTACAATGTTCAATCCCTCTATTCTAGAGGTTTTATAAGTTTTAGAATTTCACAGATATTTAACTATTCCCATTGTTTACTTTGAAATAATTAAAATTTTATTGAAAAAAAAACCTAGTGAAATTAATGGCTGCTTGATTTTGGGGGGCTCATTTTTTAAAAATTAAATATTTAAAACTGTTCTTATGAATATCTATATTAAAACTTGCATTTAAATAATATCATGGACTCAAAAAAAAAAAAAGGTATTTTACCAACTTAGTATACAACAAAGTTTAACAAAAGTATTTTATCAAAAAAAAACTACACCAACAACCCCCTCAAAACACCCACTTTTGAACTTATTTTATTTTTACCACTGTTTGATCATAAAAATATAGAATTATTTGTGAGATACTAAACAGAAATAAATATTTCAGCCAAATAATGGAAGTAAATAAACTACTCTTTCAGCCAATATATTTTATTCATGGTATTCAATTTTTCATTATAAAAGTAGTAACAAATAGAATTACTTAAGTTTCCAAAAAATTAATAAAAGTGCAGAGATAGCTTAATAATATAGAAGAATTAAAAGAATGCATAGATGAGTATGAATCCAAACCAGATTCATACTCATCTGTGCATTCTTTTAATTCTTCTACATTATTAAGCTATCTCTGCGCTTTTATTAATTTTTTCAACCTTTCCACAACCTAATCTATTAACACAACTTCCATTATATTAAGTGTTTTGCAGTTTATATGTGTGTGTATTATGATTTTTATACTGGAATGTTATTCATTCTTTATATAGTGAAAATTATGAGAAAACTTGTTCACATATTGTATCATGAAAAATGTCTCTTACGCGTGGTTTTACTGATGCCGATTTCTGAAAATTGGCAAGTATATGGCAATATTAACATATACAGTGAACTCTCACTTCTACACAGCCTCTTTTATATGTCTTTTTCACTTATACGATGATTTTTAGTGGTCCTGGCTCCATATATAGGAAAATAATAATGTTATCATTCATTTATACATTGCTCTGAAATAAATATTTCAATTATGCACTGAAATTTTTTTCACCTAAGCAAAAATTTTAATTCCTTTTCCTTAAGTAGAAATAAAAAATTATAATTTTTTTTAAATAAAAGGTTTAACAAATAAAAAATCTTTGCTGTATATGAAATGAAATGTATTGTCCAATCCAGAGTTTATTTTTATGAATTTTGAGTGGGGCATCTTATCTGCTTACCACCCACACTGAAAACTCACCCATGTTGAATCTGCAAAAGTTCCTCTGAGTCTTACTAAAGTGTTAGAAGTTTTGGGCATTATTCGGTATTTGCAATTAAATTCAGCTACTGAAATTCCCTTTTCTCATATGTGTGAACTTTGGGGGGCAGGGGAGGTGCTGACAAAATTATATGCGCCATTGATGAACTTCAAACTTAACTGATAAGCTACTTTCCCTTGCTTTCTGTTGACATATATGAATGATTAATGAACCTTTTGTATTTTGCAAGACACCAAATTGGACGATAATAGAAAACGAACAGCTAATTGATTTGGGGAACGATATGTTTTACTGTTCTATTATCAAGAAAAATTTGAATGAGATTTGTTTTCCTTTTAAAAAATGTGTACCCGGCAATCAACTTGAAAGCTATTAAAATTCTTCAGCCTTTTGCATCATCAGGGTTTTGTGAATATGGATTTTCAGCACTGATGGAAATAAGTCCAAAAAATGAGAAAGACTAACAGTTGATGATAAAATGCAAACTTGTCTGGCAGCTTTGAAATCACCTATAGATTTAATTTGAGAGGGGAGGCTCAGTTCTCTCGCTAAATATATATATATATTTTTTTTTTCAATAAGTACTTTTTTATAGTTATTTATATTTATTAACTTTTTGTATCATGCAACTTTTTTTTAAATATTCAAGTGTGCTGCAAATAATTCCGGATATTTTCAGTGTGTCACAACAAAAAAAAATTTGAAAATCACTTCTCTAGGAAATACAGTTTTTCAAAGTACTTTTTAACTCATTATGAGGAATTTATATAATTTGTCATGTTGCATATCTGCACACACAACATGTGATATAAAGTTTAACTATTAAATGAACTTATTTTAACTGCGACATATTTTTTATTAAATCTTATTCATTATTAAGCTATTTGACTTTTATCCTTTATTTAAACAAAAAATTAAATAAATAAAGCTCATAGTTTTTTGGCTGATATATCAGATCAAAACCAGTTCAACTTCTGTTGTATTAAAAATGTAAGCTCCTTTTATGGGAAAGTAATCTTTATTTGTAAAAAAATATTTGTTGTTACTTTTTTTTTTTATCTGCCTTACCCTCAAAATGAAATGTTGCTCTTTTGTTGTTTTTGATAATTGTAATATTTTGAATATGAGTGTTTGGAAAAGAACTTCATTTAATACAATTTTAGCAAGCTCTGTCGATATTTTAATATTTAATTCCCATACAGAATTTTTTATATAAAACTAGCCTTTCCCATGCAGAACATTTGTGTGATACTATTTGCATACCCAATAAGATATTCAAAAAATCGTCACTGGAAAGTTTCAGGCAAGACAAAATTTTCAGTATCTTATTCTCTGCTAAAGTGCTTATAGGTGTAAAAGATTTTGCTCAAGAAAAAACAACATTTAGTTGGCTGCAAATAAAATATGTTTTATGTTTAAAAAAAGAGGAGGTGCCTTCTTATTGTCTAAAGATTTTTGAAGCATACATGTATATAAATGGGTTAGTTATCATTTAAATCAAACATTCGTCTAAAACAATACTTTTTTGGAATTTTGTAACAATGTATCAATTAGCTTCCATTAAATAACTACTGTGCCTACTTTCAGTTCTGTTTTGCATTGATGTTGCAGCAGTTCCTTAGAAACCTTGGAGTGTATATATTTTCATCTGAAAAAGTATTATCTAGCTTTGTAAATACAGCCAGGAAATACATTTCAAAACACTCCAGAATAGGAATTGTGCAATAGTGTATGCTTCACCCACTAGAGACACACGGTAGAGTGTACATTTTCATCTCAGTTCTTTGGTTGTATCATTTGGATTATATTTAATAATGAGGAAATATTCAAAAACATGTATTCATTTGCATGTTCTCTCCATTAAGCATTATTTGACCACTGGAGAGATAAGTGAGCAAAAATAACACAAATAGACTTGCAATTATGAACTTAAGTTTAATTCATCATAACAATAAGTTCTTACCTATTACAAAATCAAACAAAAAAGATATTATTGTCACTCACTATAAAACGAAGTATTTAGTTTTAATGCAGAAATTCAAAATCTATGAAATCATAAGTAGGCCACACTGTAACTTTTCTGAAGATCATCTAAACACTCATTTTTACATGCATTGTTTTCATAAGATTAATTGTGACTGGTTCATGATACATATACATCAAGATGACATCCTTTCTTAATTGGCTAAATATTTTGTATGGTTTGACACTTTATATGCTAGGTGTAACTTTATTTAAATTTAATAATGCATGTCCATGTAACACAAAATTTTCTTGTAAATAGGTTAAAGATTAAATGTAAATAGGATTTATAAGATGAACTATTCAGGATTGTATTTGTTGAATTCTATGGTTTCTTTCCAATTGCATCAGAAAATGAAAACATTTGTAAGTTAAACATAAAAGTGGGTTATCAAAAGCACCTTAAAGTACTTTAATAAAGCTTGTTTGTAGCCAGAACCTGGCAATTTCCATTTTGAATAAAGTGGGTGAAGCATACACTATTGCACAATTCCTATTCTGGAGTGTTTTGAAATGTATTTCCTGGCTGTATTTACAAAGCTAGATAATACTTTTTCAGTGTTTTATTTCTTTTAATAAACATAAACAAAATGTCCATTTCATAATTTATTTCTAAGTCAAAAAGTCTGACAAATAAATAAAACATCTGATATCATTTTCCAACTGAAATTACCTTTTTTTTAATTATTGGGATGATTGTGACCATAAATTTTAAAATGAACAATTTCCTTTGTGCTAGATAACTTAAAACTGAACTCTCAAATCTGTTCTTGAAAATTTTTGTATGTTAGTTTTACAGTTGTTACTGCCTTTAAAATATTTTAAATTAATTATGAAAGGCACCAATAAGGAAAAATAATTTTAAGCTACATGCATAATGTTTTGACAAAATTTTATGATTTGAAGATTTTTTAGTTATCTCAGACTGTCGTAATTACATTACTAATGTGAAGATGGCTAATTAATATGTTCAAATGTATCATAAATGATATAAATATTTTATGATGTAGAATAAGGTAAAGCAATTTTCTTATTGAAACTAATGCATTCTAAATTGAAGTAATTTATTCTTTTTATTTTGTTTTATGTTTTCTTATGTGTATTACTTTTAAAAGATTTGAATTATGTTCAAAATTTATGCAAATTTTATTTTTGTTTTATTATTTTTATTTTGTTTAATTAGTGGAACGTAAACGTGCACCTCCATTAAATATTGTTGGAATGACAGGATATGAAAAATTAACTTCCAAAGAAAGAGAGGTAATAATTTACTTTTTATTTTTGAATTCCTTTATTTAGTTTTGGTAGCTAGTGATTAAATCAGGAGCACATTGAAAATATTGTTTCATCCAAAACTCTGAAATATATAGTTGTTAGCAAGTTTGATTTCTATTTCTCCAATCTGTCAATGATATTTTTTAGTAAAATTATGTATATTTACCTCGAACCCTTTTAATGTGAGCACACTTAACATAAATTGAAAAAGTATGCATGCTGTACTGAAAAAAAAAAAAAAAAAAAAAAAAAAAAAAGATTTACTGGTTGGGACATACTTGTCTTGGGTGGTGGCACATACAGAATTAGCTTATTATTCATAGTGTACATATATTAAGTAGGGCTAAAAACGTAATATTGTTTTATTAGGTTAAAAAGACATTTATATAGAATCTAGTGTTTTGCATCCTATTGTATTATCACCAGTTACTCACCATTATTACAGAGTGTCAATTGAAAAAATGCTTAAAATAAATTAATTTAGTGGCACTTTAATATAAGATAAATTAAAATAAAGTAGGGAAAATCACTTCATTTAGAAAATATTCCTCTTGTTAATTTTCAAAAAGATACACTTTTTAAATTTGCATATGACCCTCACAAAAAAAAATTCCCAGAGTAAAATGTAGCCCGTACACTCATGAGGGACATACAAAATTTGAAATCCGTATCCTAAAAAGTGTCATTTATTAAGATAAATATATGCTGACTTAAACCACTTAGTATCTCTAAAAAGGAAACAATCACATGGGATCATCGCATTTTGGAGTCAAACAGATATGGAAGAAAATAATTTTTTTGCTGTTCAGCAATAAATGTTTGCATTCGAATTCATGTATATCCGCTGGCCATCTTTGTCTAAATCATCATCTGACCATGTTTTGTTTCCCTCTGATATGTTTAATGATGAAAGCTTGAAATTTTGTACATTTTACTAATTTAGGTTTTTTTTTTTTTTTTTGTACGGAGTTTTTATACAAATTTAAAATGTGTCATTTTTCAAAAATTAAGAAGAGGATATTTGTCTTACCTCTACTTGAGGTGATGGATCTTGTCCATCACCTCCTACCTTATTTTGAACATTTTTTAAATTTATACTGTCTACTTATCTCAAAAGATAAAGAATTAAAGTGTGTTACCACATTTTTGACACACACTGTATTAAATTTCAAAGTTGTAACGCAATTAGAAAGGGTAGAAAATCGACTGCAAAATTTGAAAAAAGTGCAACACAAGCCTGCAGCAATAGAAGGTAAATAAAAACACCGGCAGATCCAGAAAAGTAGGAAAGTCCTACCTTTTGCATAAGTAACTTTTTTTTTTCCTTGTTCATTTTTATCTTGAACCCATGTTTAACCTGTTAGTTCTCATCATCAAAAAAATTCCCCCTGAGAATATTGTTTCTTTAAATGCTCCGCTGGGCTACTGTGGAGTATTCAAAGAACCATGTGAAGCAGCATCTGTCAATAAAGGAAAGTTCTTTGTTGTGTCTTTAATAATGGGGGCAAACAGGTGAAAATAGGGTTCAATAGCAGGTTCAGCTGCTTCATGCTGACAAAATCATGATTTGGTAAGTGCACTCAGTGGTTTTAACCATCACCTCCTCCATCTGCCACTGAATAAAATTACTAAAACAAACCATCTTGGATGAGGTTGAATATCTCTAGTGATTAGATAGTCTAAACCTCTAAATATGCAATTTTAGCTGTAATGGACAACTTATTGCTGTCTATTGTAATACTTTGGCACATTAGATTATCCATCAGAAGTGCATTTCAGTACTTAACTACCTCATCCAACCAAGATGGTGGCTTGTAAATTTGTTACATAGGGTTTTAAACAGGTATAGAATCTAATTTTACTTAAATACTGTTGTATTGTCACCAGTAACTCATCACTGCACTAAATTTCGAAATTGTAGTTTGCTTAGAATTGGATAAAAAATTGCTCAAAATGTGAACAAGTTTGTCCAACTGACAGAAGCTGAATAGGAGCTTTTAAAAAATATGAAAAATCATTTTTTTCAACTAGACAAGGATTAATAGTATGTGATCAGGGTTTTCCTTAGAGAAAAAAAATGGGTGAGAATTTTTTGCTAATAGATTTGGATTGGCTAAATATCCAGTGGGTAAGGTATTTATAAATGGGTATTTATTCTTCTGTAAGGTAAATACCCAAAATCAAGGTATTTTATGATCTTTAGTTATTTTTATTGAGCGTAACTGGACCTTCAAGCCTAAATCAAGCACAGGTACATGCAATTAAAAAAACCTAGTTTAAGATCCCCCCAGGATCAAAATGTTCCCAGGAACCCCCAGACCCCTTCTTTTTTTTTCTTTCATAGACTTTAGTTCCTGAGAATCCACTTTTGCAATCAGTGTTCTTTATTATTTTTTTTTCTTTGAGAAACCGATTTGTAGGGTGCGCGAATTTCTTGCAGTAATATTTTTTTAACCCTTTAACGCGCAGTGATTCCACTCTGAAACACCCAACTCTGACATTTTCACTGTTGCCAGTCACGAAGAATAGATTTGATTTCTATAAAAATAGTTGCGGGTGACATAGCTCCACGAGAATTCTTTACTTTTTAGCACGTCATTTCCTGTAAAAAAAAAAAAAAAAGGTTACGATTATTTTTAACAACACTGACATCTGCTGAAAAATGGAAGAACGCGAGAACAGCTGGACAGATTGCCCAATGCTGAAAAAAGGGCAGCCGTTGCCATGATGAACGTTTGGCAGCAAGTGATGAACGTTTCAACCGTCCGCCATCTTGCTGGTAGTTAAGTCGAGCAATGGCAACGACTGCCCTTTTTTCAGCATTGGGAAAGGGTTGTGCCTCAAAGGGTTAAAGCGAGAAAAAGGGGGGGAAATGCAAGATTCTCGCGCTCTAGTGAAAACACTGGTGATTATATTATTGTAATTATTAAGCAGCTGTATTATATGTGATTATATTATTGTTGGATTAATTTTTTAAAATCATTATTTTGTGCTTCAGGTTTGCGCAAGCTTGCGGCTCATTCCTTCTTCATTCTTGCAATACAAAGCAGTGCTGATAAATGAATGTCGTAGAAATGGGAGTTTACGCTTGGCAAATGCTAGGAATGCTATCAAGATTGATGTCAACAAAACCAGGAAGATATACGATCTGCTTCTGGAAGAAGGACTCATAAACAACAAATGAGTGTGATCCAGTTTTTGTGGTGCATATTTGTGTATATATTTTGTTTTATTTATTATTTACGTGCATTAAAATGTGTTTTAACAAAAATGTTTGGTTAACAATAACGAATTTTTTTTTTAAAGAAAACCCACTTCAAATTCATAACAAAAAATTATTCCCACCACAAAATAGTAGAGTTTGGCAATTCTTCACCAAATATAGAAGGTATTGCCAAGCTGGATTCAGCTTTTACCACCAACTTGGTCACCACCACCAAAAGATTGGCTGCAGCTTGGTTGGTAAAAAGATTTACCAACCAGATTGGTTGATAAAACTTCCGTTTTTACCAACCAATCTTTTAGTAAAAAGAGAAATAATTACATGTGAAATATTTACAATTCATAAATTTATATGATCTCATGAGCATGGGAATGAAAATTATCAAAGTTAAAAATTAATTATCATTTAAAGTTCATTATTTAATTCAATTTTAAGAAAAAGAGCTTTTAAATTCATATTCAGAACATGATTAGAGGGAATTATTTAAAAGAGCTGTAATTAGCTATGCTAGTTATTCGGTCTGCAAACAGCCAGAAGATTTAAATTCATATTAACATTCCCTAAACTTCAACTGCAAATTAAAGTATAACATAAAAGAATTTTGCTATGTCAAATACTTTACATCATCACACTGAAATGTCATTTGCTCTGCTCAGACTGAAAAAACAAGAAGTTTATATATTGTTAGAAACTGCTGACATAATGTCCAATCAGCAACCGTGGCAACTTTTTAGGCAATGGTTCTAAAACGTGCATTTTTCCAATTTTCTGAAAAAAAAAATCTTCAGAACTTCATCAAATTAATATGGGTCCACACATAAAGTACTTATTTTCGAATAATTTAGGAAAAAAAAAAAAAAAACCAACATGAAAGAAGATACAAAAGAGTTTTTGGCAAAAAGAAAATTGTTTATATCTTGAGCATTAAGAATAATTTTTCAATATCCAAAACACTAGACAGAAATTACTCTTCTAAAACTTTTTGTGGCCATTTAAAAAGTAAGTATTGAGATTTTTTTAAGTACTTTTTCTAAATATAGTCAACCAGAACTGAATTATGTATAAGGCTAAGTAGACTTTAGCCTATAGTATAATATTGGTTGTAATAAGAGGGGTGTTTGAATTACATTTAATTACATTACAAAATTAGTTACATTAGTTTCTTTAAATTATTAATTATCAATGACGAACTTATTATTTTGGTCCCTGTTTTATTTATTTAATAAAATTTTTGTAAAACTATTAAATGTAAGTATTAAAAGTATTATTTGAGTTGTGCTATTTATCTAATTGCACTCATAATTATTTACATTTCAAAATAAAAAAAAATTCCAGTATGTCATATAAGGTCATGAAAATTTCTTTAAAGTCATGAACCCCCCCCCCCCTGCTGTGGTCTAGTAGATACCTTGAGTTATCTCAGATATGCACATCAAGGATGAGATTCTTCCATCTTTACTATTTTACAAAAAAAATTCTGGCTAAGAAAAATTTGCTTACAAAGTTGTTACGTAAACGAGTAAACTTCAGGAATTCAGAAATTGTGGGGGTAAAAAAAACGGCGGGATTAACAAAAAGTTAAGAATTTTCAGGGCAATGCTTGAAAAAATACAACTGCTACGAGATTCATTTATATTTTGCAATAGGAAAATTATGCACTGCCTTTGTTATCTCTGTAAAAAGAGAAAGACTGCTGTGAAAACATAGAAAACTGTTTTTTTTTCTGTTAAAATTCCACCATGCACAGAAAATTATATACGAGTATTCCAAATTCAATCTTTTTCTATCTTTCTTGTGACTGACATTTTTATATTTATATTTTTAATTTTACTACAATGTTTACTCTTGTTTTATATTTTTAATTTTACTACATATTTTTAATTTTTGTAAGTTGAAGCTGATTTTTAAGATCAAATGTACATGAAAGATCTGCATGTGCTGTAAAAAAATTACTGACAATAGTTTGTTTTTGTTTTAATCGGTGGTCGCTTACCGATTAGGCAATTGCCACCACATTGGCCATTCTATTAACTCTTAACGTGCAGTGTTTCTGCTCTGGGAACACCAAACTCTGACATTTTGACTGTTGCCAGTCGCGAAGAATAGATTTGATTACTATAAAAATAGTTGCGGGTGACATAGCTACACGAGAATCCTTTACTTTTTAGCACATCATTTTCCATAAAAAAAATTGTCACGATTATTTTTAAGAGCACTGACATCTGCTGAAAAAAGGGCTGCCGTTCCCATCGCTCTACTTAACTACCAGCAAGATGGCGGACGATCAAAACGTTCATCGCATGCCACAGGTCTAGAGACCCTTTTTTGACGCAGCTGGCTGTCGTAAAAAAAAGGGTTTCTAGATCTGTGGCACGCGATGAACGTTTCGATCGTCCGCCATCTTGCTGGTAGTTAAGTAGAGCGTTGGCAATGGCTGCCCTTTTTCAGCATTGGGAAAGGATTGTGCCTCAAAGAGTTAACCCTTTGACTCATGGTGTTTGATCCATGAAACCACCTTATTTCAGCACTTTCACTGTTAGTCCACCAAAAATAGGGTTAAATGGTCCAATGCTGTAAAAGTGCTACGTGCAGCCATCTGTTTCATAAAACTTCTTTAGCTCTGAGCGGAAGATGGGCTATTGAATCAATCGCCATGTTCTTGGTAGTTAAATGGATCGATTGCAATGGCTGCACTGTTTCAGCATTGGGCACTCTATCCAGTTGGTGTTCTATTTTGATGTTCAAATCCTTGCACTTCAAAGGGTTAAGCAGATTCCTATAATAAGATGCGACCAATCATACATCGACGATACTATCGCCGCCGCACAGGAATAATACAGGAACACGACTTATGCAGATTGCAATGACATGGAAACCATCCCTGTTGTCCTTAAATTATAGTCCTGCTGACTCACACAGCACCTTCTGTGGCATTATCCCGCCACAGCAACGGGCATATTTTTTTGTTTTACACCCTCCCTCCCAAAGATTTTTTTCCAAAGTACAGTGCCTAGCATTCCATTTTTGGAATGCTCAAGCTTTAACAATTTTGATGTCAGTTGCAAAAATTTATAAACATTAATAAATTTTCCTAGTACTTAATTTAAGAGTATTAAATCTCAATTTCACAATATACTTTAACATGAATCAATGAGCTGTAAAATTTTAATTTTCATGTGTAATTTTTTAAAAGAAATCGTCACTTGTTTGTGTGTTACCAATGTCAGAAATTTATTTATTATTGCTGACATCAGCTAAGATTGGAGAAAGTCATACAAACAGTCTCGGCATAAATGGGTTAGTGTCAGTTCTTAGTCCAGCCTAGGGAATGCAATCCCGCTTTTGCGGGATTACAATATCATGGCTGTAATTTTCATATTTGTGTAAGGTATTGTTTTAATTATGAATTAAGATAAAGTATTAAACTTGATAGTGGTTATAAACTTACTTTTTCATACTTTTCTATATTAAAATTAATTTTTGTTTGAATGAAATGTCAATCCCGATTGATCCCGCAATCTCGTGCGGGATTGACATTTCATTCAAATAAAAATTAATTTTAATAGAGAAAAGTACGAAAAACTAAGTAAGTTTATAAGCACTATCAGGTTTAATACTTTGTCTTAATTCATAATTAAAACAATACCTCACATAAATATGAAAATTATAGCCATGATATTGTAATCCTGCAAAAGCGGGATTGCATTTCCTAGTCCAGCCCATAACATCCAAGTAAAGAAATGGGATGGCTTATTTGATGGACAAATGTAAACAGGAATGTTAAATTTTTGAGTAAATGAGGCACCCTGTATAATACCTGCATACCCAAAATTTGTTGAAAAAGTAACTCTGTGTAGTCTTGTGCTACAGCTCACCAGTCCAAAATGTGACCTTTTAAGCTTGAACAATTTTCTTAGAGGGTCCATGGAGATCTTGCCAATAGAGTATTTTCATGTGATGTCACTGAAATTTTTTTTAGGTCAATTCGGATATTCAGAGATACAAAGCCACGTTTTCGGCCAATGATCATTCTCAAATGAACGAATGTTTGACCAAAAAAAGTTGGTTGCTAAGGTGTGACGTAGTGATAATGACATAGGTGAAACAGCTCTATTAACCACTGTGGGGCTTAATCCAGTTATTTTACGTACACTATCACTAGTGCTGCCATCTCTCAAGTAAAAGAAACATCAATTAAGAATTAGTTTTATTGTTCGTAGATGGCAGCACTACAATATTTATAGTCATTTACAACAGTTTAAATACTTTCAAATGAGAAATAATTTTTTTTTTTAATCGCACGTAAGTGACCACATATTTCTTTCAAACTGCATGTTTTTTTTTTTTTAATTAATTAGTTATACACAAAGTTGATATAGGAAATTTAGGTCACACTAGTGGCTATCAAGAGTTAAGAGTTAATCCATTTTATGCTTAGTGCCACTTTTTTGTGAAGGCACTTTCGCTATCAGTCGAAAACGTTATTTATTTTTCCTGGTCTTTATTCACGAATATTGAACCTCAACTCCACAAAAATTTTTAGCATGACCAAGTAGGATGTTGGCATTTCAATTTTTATACATAAATGATTTTAAAATAAGTCATCTCTTGTTCAAGAAGTTGACATGAGAAATTTTTCTATTATTGCTGGTATTAGTAAAAATTGAAAGTCTCAAAAATATCTGGGCAGAAATGCTTTAAGAGAGTTGTGTGGTTGGCAGCAAATGTCTTTAAAATTCATGCATTTATGGAGTTAAAGTACTTTGTGAAATTGATATTATTCCTTGAATTGAGGCTAGGAAAGTTAAATAACATTAACACATTTTTGCGACTGACAGTGCGAATATTAAAATTTAAGCATGCCGAAAAAGCGATGCTAGACACAAATAGGTGAATCGGGGTTCCTGTGAGTCCCGAATTTTTGAAATGGTGTCCTAAAATGAAATGATATTTTAAAAGTGGTCCTGCTTTTCATAAAATAAGAACCAAAGTTCTCTTAAGTACCTCAAAGAATAAGACATTTTAGGATAGTTTTTCAAAAGTTCAGAATGGCCAAGTTCATAAACAATAAATCAGTTACACCAGGGGCGTAGCGAGAAATTTTTTATGGGGGGGGGGGTTTACGACTACTACAACTCATATATATGTATACGTGGGTGTGACAATGTAGTGAAGAATATACATTTTGTATGGCAAAAAATTCCTCATGGGGGGTTATGACCCCCTTGGCTACGCCCCTGAGTTACACTCATGCTACGAGTTCCCACCTAAGGTGTTCGTAATAAAAACTGAGTGCATTCATTTTAGAAACTGGAGTGTTCGTATACAAAACTGTGTTTCAAATTAAGTAAACTGAGCACGGAGCAGTTTTATCTAGTTTGTTGAAGATTTACTTGCTGGACGTTGTTGTTATGAAATGGCATCTGAGTTACCACTATTTTACGTTTGCTGAAGTCTGGTTCTTCAGGCCAAGCACACAAATCCGAAATGCATGTTACACAAATATACGTTTGCAGAAGCTGTAAATATTATTTTTTCAAAGAAATTCATCCACATGCTAGAAACTGACATGAAGGTACAGAATTTTTTAAAAGGGGAATTGTTTTCTTGTATTTTTCATTTTAATAAATTCTAAAATGTATACTTTTAATGTTGGGATTGAAGTTGATTTAAACCGTTATTAGCGAAATTTGAACTTCTTTTGCTAAATACTTTTGAAAAAATGCAAGCTGAAATTTCTAAATTTTGATCTGTGCACTTCAATGATGGCCACTCTTTCTTTAAAAAAGCTATATAATATATAGTATAAAAGTAATATACTATAAAAACTCACATCGACCAAAATAACAACAGGCGCGAATTGTAAACAAACACATCTCCTAGACCAGTGGTCCCCAATCAGCAGTCTGCAGACCAGTACCAGGCCGCTCAAGGAACATTAAATTATTTCCATTTTATTTACTGTGGTGTATTTTTCTCGGATTTCGACTTTGTCAGGTTTGTGCTAATTTATACCTTTGTAACAGAGTAAATCATGCAGCTATTTTAAATCATTGTTTAGTAAATGTTTCAAGATTATGAATTAAAATTGCAGTCACTTAAATCCCTATTGCCATTTCTGACAATCTATATCTGTGTGAGGCAGGGTTTTCTGGTGGTGCTTTGGCATTATGGCCAATTTTCTACACGTGGGATACAGGCCTGTGGGAGGGTGCCCTCCATGGGGGTCTTTCTAAAGGATCCTAACCAATATTTACGCAAAGTTTCAGAAGAAACCACAGAAAATTCCGAACAGTTAGGTCTGCGGACACAACCTGGTTTTGAACCAGGCACCTTCTGTCTCCCAATTCAGAGCTCTATGCGGTCGCCCACTGGTCAGGCTGCGAGGTTTTCTGTTGTGACAGCAACCAAAACAAAACAAAGGGATAAGCTAGACAAAAGCAACACACTTTGGGTGTCATTGTTTCCTATTACCGCCAGATGAAGCTAACTCTGCAAAGAAACAAGCTCAGGGTTCTCTTTGATTTACCGTTAAAATGATAAGTCACTTTATATACATTTTTGTGTTTATTATTTTAATTGAAGGCATGCTTGAATACAATTGAATTAAAATTATTAAATCAAAATAATCTGAAATATGAACAATCATCCCCTCCCCCCCCCCCCTAATGTGGGCTGTGGTAAAATTATCAAACATTTATTGGTCCGTGTCGATAAAAAGTTTAGGGAGCACTATCCTAGGCAACGAAACTAAATAAATTGACATTGTTCGTAAAGTCAAAAGAAACCGATAGATCTAGACAAACACATTCCAGTTTTTTAACAAAAATACATGCAACGACTTTGTCATTTGCGAATGTTAGCAAATTAAGGACTAGAACAACCCCTGGTTAATACTCATGAACATGGGCGTCGGCAGAATATTTCCCGGGGGGGCAAAGACTACTTCAACGTCTGGTTACCATGTTGGAAAGAGCAAAAAAGCAAGGAAAAACACTGAATACAAAAATCCAGGGGGGCATTGCCCCCCTTGCCCTATGCTGCCAGCGCCCATGCTCATGAACTAAAGATAGGAAAATGGAATAACTTTTGCGTATTTTTGCGAATGACAACGAAACAAGGGCGTAGCCAGGATTTTCATTAGGGGGGCGCAGGACATGGAGTCTAACCGGAGAATGCCCGGTTTGTCATAATCAGACCCTATGACTAACTCATTTTAGGGGGGGCAGCTGCCCCTCGCTGGCTACGCCCATGCAACGAAAATGCTCAAATTTCAGCTTTCCATGGTAAAAGGATTCTAGGTACACCCTCTCAAAAGGTATTCGGGTATAAATGAGATTTCCTATTCCAGCTCTGTAAATTATGAATTAGTTTTCTGAAAATCAGACAGCTCGCCAGAAATATGAAAAATTATAATTATATGTAACCTCATTCATATATTATGAGAAATAATTTTTAATATATGAAACGAGCATGGAAAGTTTGACTTATAGTCGAATCCTTTTTTAAGATCGTGTACAGCACAGACAGGCTAAAGAGAGGGTCTTTGTTATTTACTGCACCGTCCTGGAGTTATATGTTTCATACCATGCTCAAACGCATGCCTAAAATCAACATGGTGGTATCGGTTTTGGTTTTGTTTATATTTCGGAACAGAGAATAAGAAAACTTGGGCTTTGGAAAGCTTGGAAAAAGAGGTAAGTTTGATGTCATCTGCTTAAAGTGTTAATATCTTGTGTAGAAGATCAGAATGTTTTGGAAAAACGATGTTAGAATTGATTTAGTGTTTAACCCTTTAATGTGTGGTGTCCTCGTTGTGAGGACACTCTCACATTTTGGCTGTTTTCATTCATGAAGAATAAATTTGATTTCAATTAAATATTCAAGGAGGACATCTAGACTGACTGCCCAATGTTGAAAAAGTGCAGCTATTGCCATTGCATGATTTAACTACCATCAAGATGGCGGTCAATTTAGTTGCCCAACGCCACACTGCCGACCATGTCAAATATGTTCTTGAGCTCAGTGGGTACTTAACCCTTTGAAGCACAATCATTTCCCAATGTTGAAGCAGAGGTTGCCATCGCACAATTTAACTACCAGCAAGATGGCAGCTGATCGAGTCGCCCAGTGCATGACACTGAGCTCAAGAACATGTTTGACACAGTCGGCTGTGCGGCATTGGGCAATTCAATTGATCGCCATCTTGCTGGTAGTTAAATCGTGCGATGTTAACTTCTGCTCTTTTTCAACATTGGGAAATGATTGCGCTTCAAAGGGTTAAGGCAAAGATACACGAGAGCTATCAGCCTAAGGAAGGGGGGAGGATGCCTTGGTCAGTATTTATGCAGTAATAGAATGGGTTATTTTTTATCGTGGTTAAGACAAAGCTACACAAGGACTATCAGCCCGGTACGGTGAGGTGCCTTGGGTGGAGGACTTTAAGGGTTTCCAACGTTGCATCTGGAAAAGCCATCCAAAACTCCAAACCGTTTGAGACAGCTCTGCATTAGGACAGAACCCTGACTCTTCACACTTCACCCATTTACCACGTTCAGTGCCTTATCCACTGTGACATAGTAGGGGAGGTGGAGTGTAGGTGAAGAAAAAATTAGTTGCAGACTTAAATTAAAGATTAAAAGGTATTGTGCGATAATACAGGTTCCATACACTTTGTTGCAGAATAAGAAAAAGACATTAGAATACTTAAAACTATTTTATTTAAAAGAAACTATTAAAGGCATTACAGTGGTTGGTGGTGGCGCAGCGGAATAAAAATATGTCCTTTAGGGACAGTGAAATTAAGATGGAATGATATGAAAGTTACGCCAGCAGAGAATTACACATTGGCGAGAATAAACTTTTGGCTGAGATAAATAACGCCAATCCCAGAGCAACCTTAAAGCTTAATCCAATAAAATTAAAATAATGGAATAGCAAGCAAATAATTTGAAAGATGAGGCAGGGCAACAAAAATATAACTTACGCCAGCAGGATGCCAAAAGAATGGATGGAAAAAAAACGTTGCTATAGTAAACGGACGTAGTGTAATCTATTTTTAGCACAACGGCTCCAAAAGGTCTGATGAGAGAAAAAAAAAAAAACAATCAAGAATAATGCTTACGGGAAAAAGCAAATATACAGATTTAAAAGCCGAAGTGACAGAAAAATGAGAACAGACAATGATTTAGAATACATGATTTTGGATAGATTACATTAAAGAAAGCCAAATTAAATTTTTATTAAAATTAGATATGTGATCTTCATCACGGGGTGTGTGGGAGAGGGATGATATTAGATCCAGTGTCGAATGATGAAAGCAGAAATGATTATTCAACACACAGAGAGATTTTTAAAAAAAACCGTATCACTATTCATGGAGTTTTGCGACTTGTAAAACAACTTTGATATTTCCATTACTTAAATAAAGAATAAGCTGTTGCAAACGATCGCATGCTTTCAGTTTTGTACTTGAAATGGATGGTCTCTAAACTCACATAGGCGACTGGCTAAGACAGTAAAAATAGTAGACGGCTGAAGTGAGAATAACACGCATTCGGACCTACCGCGTGGTTGTCGATCTGACGGTCTGTCGTTTGGGGCAGTTTTCTCCATATGTAACGTGAATACGCGTTAGAAGACTTAATGTAATGTCGAAGGACTTTAAAAAATCCTTCGACCACGGTACCCCGTACCCGTAGGTAGATACCCCTCGTGTAGGATTGCTATAACATAAAACTATAAACTAAACTGAGGCGTCCTGAAGTGCTATTCTTTTGAGTGCTACTGTAGAACTATCAGTGCTACATACATTAAACTTCGCGAAAAAACACACATAAAATGTGACTTATAAGAAGATAAATCGTTTCGACTGAAATTTTTTCAGTCTTCATTAGTCAAGTCCCTTCGTCTCACAAAACAGAGGGAACTGAAAAAGAAAAGCCTTGACTGATGACTGAAAAAATTTTCAGTCGAAACGATTATATCTTCTCATAAGTCACATTTTATGTGTGTTTTTACTTTCCGAACATGTACCATGTAAGGAAAGTATTGTAATCATGAAAAAATTCGATTTCGAGATTTTGGTGTTTTTACACGTTTTGAGGGCTTCTGAATCCATTTATGCTATTTTTACGAGATGTATGTATGTATGTGTGTGTGTGTGTTTGTGTGTATGTGAGTGAACACGATAGCTCCTGAACGGAGCAATCGATTGAGCTCAAATTGGATATATATGTCATAAACCACCGTCGCAAGACCGGTATTGATTTTGGTGTATATAGGACTTATAGTTTTTCTACAGGGCTACGACAAAGATTTCTTTTACATTATGGCCTATGGGGGGAATTTCTTGAAAGTGCGTTACCGTTTAAACGGTAGATTCGATTGAGCTCAAATTGGGTATATATGTTATAAACCACCGTTGCAAGACCGGTACTGATTTTGGTGTGTATAGGACTTATAGTTCTCCTAAAGGGCTACGACAAAACTTTCTTTTATGTTATGGCATAATGGCATAAGGGAAGAAATTCTTGAAAGTGCGGAAGTGTTTAAACGGTGCATTCGATTGAGTTTCAATTTGTTATATATGTTTGAATGATTCATCGATTAAAATTTATTTAAGTGCTTGGTAATGATCTTAATCGTAAGTGTTCGGAAAGTCGAGTGGAGTCACTCCAGATTTTTTCACAAAGTTTTTATTTATTTTCTATGTCAATATCGTTTTGTTTGAAATACATGAGTATCTGTAAAGTTCGCTTTATGAATACTGATGGCATGATTTGCTACATGAATAGTGATAACTGTGGCTGCTCCACAGAGGCGCAGAGAACACAGTCGGGGCCCCGGGGATAAAATCTTCGGTATCCCTTTGCTATCCAGAAACCTTTCGATCAGGCCTTTTATTTTCAACTATGCCCATTAGGCCCGAGCCTAGGGCCCCAGAATATTCGGTCCCCCAAGACAAAATCTCAATTCAATGTTTCTTAATTTATCTTTTTTAATTTCAGATTTTATCAGATTATATAACTTTTCTATCCTTTCAAATGTTTTCAAACAATATTTTAAACAAGTTGCCAATCTGCTCGGTGATTGGATGGCATTTATAACCAGGGGTCGAAAAAAGTTGTAAATTCTTAGGCATTTTATGTACAGCTTGAATTTGTTTGTTAAATTCATCATGCAAGATAATCGACGGCTGCCATCTGGGGGGGGGGGGGGGGAACGCAGACTTTCGGAAGCAGGGCACAACTTGACAATCATTTACCTTCGACCAGGATTATGATCGACAACACCCCCGATTGACTGGGAAGGACAGGTTAAATACTTTGGCGTCACCATCGACAGAAATCTCACCTGAAGACCTCACATTGATAGCGCCAGAGGCAAGATGGCCCTGGCCTACCGGAAGCTAGCCCCCATCATTAAAAACAAGAACCTCTCTCCGCAAAACAAAGCGCTTCTTTACAAGACATTTATACGATCAACTACTACGTACGCCGCACCGGTGTGGGCTTATGCCGCAAGATCCTCAATTGACCGACTAGAAAGCAAGCAGAATGGAATTCTGCGCACAATCCATAATAGGCATCACTTCCTAAAGAACGCGGCCATTAGAAGAGACCTCAACATCAAAATTCATTTCATTTCATTTACAGACTTGCTGTTCGGCAGAGAGCCCAGTCGGGACCCCGGGGATAAAATCTTCGGGTATCCCTTTGATATCCAGAAACCCTTTCGATCAGGCCCTTATTTTCAACTAAGCCTATTAGGCACGGGCCTAGGGCCACCCGAATATTGGATTCCCCGAAGACAAAATCTCAATTCAATGTATCTTAATTTATCTTTTTTAATTTCAGATTTTTATATAACCTTTCTATCCTTTCAAATGTTTTCAAACAATATTTTAAACAAGTTTTCAGTCTGCTCGAATATTTGATGACATTTATAGCCAGGGGTAGAAAAAAGTTGTAAATTCTTAGGCATTTTATATACAGATTGAATTTGTTAAATTCGTCATCCAAGATAATAGACGGCTGCCATTTTGGGGGGAAAAAAGCGGGCACAGAGTGACAATCATTTACCTTTGGAAATTTCACACTGCCTACATCAGTGTCAGGGAGCCCCTACAGAGTTGTGCCTATAGACAAGAATTTTCTATTGCTCTTGGTGTCGTATTACATCAGTCATTTATTCCTTATTAAAATTATTAATCATTTAAAGAAACTTTAAATTAATAGTAATTGGAAAATAATTAATAGAATTAGAATTTTTAATTTACAAGTATTATACTTTAATAAACATCCATGCTCTAAAAAACACCAACATTTTATTTTGAAGGTTTCGTCACTTCCATAGAGAAACTGTATTTGGAATGTTAACAACATTTTTGCATGGCATGTTTCCTCAGTATTGAAAAAATTAATATTTTTATTCATACTTTCATTCAAGCAGGCAGCCAAAAAATTTTCAGAAGTCCAAGAAAGTGGAAAGTTCAAAATTTCTCATAGAAAAGTTTTGATCTTTAACATTTTGTTAAGGAAAAATCAAAATTTATTAGGTTGGGTGGGCCCATAGTCTCTCCTCTGGCTATGCCCTTTCTTTCACTATTTAACAGTGTGTTAAAAAAAAAAAAAAAAAAAAAAACTTTTCTTGAAAAAGAAGATTAAATCACGAACACTCCTCGTTTTTGTGAAGTTGGTGGATTATGCTCTAGCTGGTTTTCACAATTTTTTTTTTTTTTAATTATTATTAATTGGGAACTTCCTTGGACATATTCTGTATTTGGACTTTTTTTTACAGAATTGACCACACACAATTAAGTATTACATATAAGCAGCAACAGTAGCGCCCCTTCCCAAGGTAAGGCCTTGAGGATATTTCCCCTGCTCCCTCTCCCTCTCTGCGCCTAGGTAATCATTTGACTAAATAATGCAGGCATGCAACAGCTACATTAAGTTTATATATATTCTTTCAATGAGTTATCAGCAATTGATTTACAGTTCCATAATACAGCTTCAAAAATTGTCTGATCAAAGAAAAAAAAAAGTAAGAAAGAAAATTACGACATTTATTTTTTGCTTAAAAAAAAAAAAAAAAAAAAAAAAAAAAGATTGATCTTGGGAGTGGGGAGGAAACCAGAAAACTTTCAAGCTGAAAGCGCGGGTCTCGTAGCATTGGTACTTCTGCTGTATGGATACAGGACCGGCCCAAGAGGGGTGCGAATTTAGGCGATCGCCTAAGGCCTTGCGCTTATGGAGGCCCCGATCCTGGGCCATTTTATTGCTATCTCATAAGACATGATAGAGAAGAGGCCCCGCTCTTGCGCTTCGCCTGGGGCCCCGCACACCCCTCGGGCCGTCTCTGATGGATAATCCGGCCAGGCCCTACGAGACGGGGGGGCAGACGGGGCGCCGCCCCTGGGCCCGTGCGAGTTAGAGTGGGCCCGTGTTCAGCTAAAGTGCGTCCGTGAATTTTTCAGAATGTGTTACGAATTCCATTTATAGATCTGTAATTAAAATCTTTTTTTTTTTTTTAAATAGACTAAATTTTGAATTTTGAATACATAATTCTAGAAATGATTTAGATGGCAGAAATGTTAATTCTACCATTTAAATATTAGTATTTGTTTCAAACTTCGAACTCGAACATGAATTAAAAGTACCTTTACATATCAGAAAAAATTCCCTCCCACTCTCTTTCCTTTTAGCATTTTATATGAAAATCATTAAAAAGAGCACTTGTAACAAAAACAAAAAAAAAAAATCCTTCCGTCCCTCCTGTTTTTTCGAAACTTTTGGCTTTACGAAAGGAGTCGGGAAGATTATCGCCCCGCCTAATAAAATTTCTCTCGGAGGCCCTGAATCCGGCACTGATGGGTAGGGTATTAGGCACTGAAGATTCCAGACAAAGATTCCATACGATACGTAATAACACGTGACTAACTGCATGGCAGCAGCAGGCATCAATAGGCTTGATTGGCCATAGTAATTTAGACAAGCGGAGTCAAAGTCTAGCAGGAAAAGTTATGTCTGCCGGATTTTTAAAGTGAAAAGACTTTAGTCTCATATTGGCTAGGACGAGTCGAGCAAACTGCCTTTGTTTTGAGAGCGAGATTAACAATAGTAACAAATACAAATATAAATTTGAAAACTTAACTTATAATATAAAAAGACTAAAAGGGATTTTTATATTACACCCCTCCTCTCCAAGACGCTTCCTACTTCTCCGGAAAATGAGAAAGGTCTACAAAGACTTTAATCTTTTTTTTTTTTCTTTTTCCAACTTTCCTAAATACGCTTTTTAAAAATATTTCTTCAGCGCAATATAATATTATGAATCGAAAGGATTCTATGCAAAACTTCTTATTGTGCTTGGCTGGTTATAAAATAATATAAAAGCTCTTACTATCCTTGTTTGCTATAAAAAGGACTCAAATTCTAGAATGCAATATAACTTATAAAAATCTTTTTTTTTGGGGGGGGGAGGAATGCACCCCCCCCCCTCTTATTTTGCCTAAGATTGTTCAGATATAAAAATAAATTAAAGAAAAGAAAGAATGAAAATTAAAAAATAAAATCGTACATTGAGTTTAAAATCTTTGCAGATTTAAAAACACATTAGAAATGATTTTTTAATTTGTCCTAGGTCCGTAGCTGAACCTCAAATTTCTCAAGGAAATCTTTCAAATAATATACCCCATCGATATCAAGGGGATTTTTTAAATTTATCCACAAATACGTAATTTTCTCCGTCCTACATTTACCCATTTCGGGTGTGGCTGCAGCCGGGGCCTTCGCGAACATAGGGGCACCGCTGCAGCCCCATCAGCCACCATCTAATGTGGCTCTGATGTAAATCTCATCAGCCCCATATGCACGCCCACCGGGAAATTTCTCGATGGGCCGGTAACTTTCATATATATGTCGTACGTATAATAGAATACAATGTTAACTGTTCGCCGTTTACATGCCCGGGCCGGTGTGATCAGTTGTGTCCGCCCATGCCTATATGCCCCTGGTTCCGATAAATTGCGTAATATAACGGAGGCCTAGCTGAAGGAGGGGAGTCAAATGGTTACCTCCCACGTTTCCCCAAAGGCATTTCCCCCAACACGCCTTTCGAGAAAACTCTCGACTTTCCGAACTCATGTAGCGGAAGGGTAAGCATAACAACAACAAACAAACAAAAATAGGCCGAAGTTAGATAAATATTTATTCACTTCCTTGCCCCCCGCCATGATATCAAAAACATGGCGGGGGGCATATTTATAAGCTTCAAAATAAACTAGCTGGTACTGTCACTAACCTTCTTATTGTGATTGGCTGGTTATAAAATAATATAAAAGCTCTTACTCACATTGTTTGCTATAAAAAGGACTCAAATTCTAGAATGCACTATAACTTATAAAAATCTTTTTTTTTGGGGGGGGGGGGGGGAGGAATGCACCCCTCCCTCTTATTTTGCCTAAGATTGTTCAGATATAAAAATAAATTAAAGAAAAGAAAGAATGAAAATTAAAAAATAAAATCGTACATTGAGTTTAAAATCTTTGCAGATTTAAAAACACATTAGAAATGATTTTTTAATTTGTCCTAGGTCCGTAGCTGAACCTCAAATTTCACAAGGAAATCTTTCAAATAATATACCCCGTCGATATCAAGGGGATTTTTTAAATTTATCCACAAATATGTAATTTTCTCCGTCCTACATTTACCCATTTCGGGTGTGGCTGCAGCCGGGGCCTTCGCGAACATAGGGGCACCGCTGCAGCCCCATCAAGCCACCATCTAATGTGGCTCTGATGTAAATCTCATCAGCCCCATATGCACGCCCACCGGGAAATTTCTCGATGGGCCGGTAACTTTCATATATATGTCGTACGTATAATAGAATACAATGTTAACTGTTCGCCGTTTACATGCCCGGGCCGGTGTGATCAGTTGTGTCCGCCCATGCCTATATGCCCCTGGTTCCGATAAATTGCGTAATATAACGGAGGCCTAGCTGAAGGAGGGGAGTCAAATGGTTACCTCCCACGTTTCCCCAAAGGCATTTCCCCCAACACGCCTTCCGAGAAAACTCTCGACTTTCCGAACTCATGTAGCGGAAGGGTAAGCATAACAACAACAAACAAACAAAAATAGGCCGGAGTTAGATAAATATTTATTCACTTCCTTGCCCTCCGCCATGATATCAAAAACACATATTTATAAGCTTCAAAATAAACTAGCTGGTACTGTCACTAACCTCAGTGGGGTATTAAAAAATTCCAGACAGATGATTCGAAATTTTAAGAGGTAAATTTTATATGTACAATGCATGCAGTTTACAAATACATCCTGTCCCAGGCAGCGCAACAATTTTCTTCAAACACCCATCAACCGTGTGAAAACATTAGTGAACGATTTTTGACCGTTAATAGACGTTTAGAGACATTGTTATGCCTGGGGTTCCTCAGTCCCACCAAGGGGTACTCTGATTTTGCATCCATGAAAATACAAATTTGATAAGAATTCTGATCTTGATGAGTACGTATGTTGCCGTGGGAAAATCTTGAGTACACGGAATGTAGCACATGGCCGTTTCGAACATTCCTGTTTTTTTTTTTTTTTTTTTTTTTTTTTAAGATCTGTGCATTACGATCCGGATAGTTCAGAGTTTACGGTATTTATATCCCACAGAAATATCGCTGTACGGCTTTTCAGGAATTCGCGTTCAGTTCTACATGGGTGTTTCAACATGGCCTCCTGCAGTCTTCACACGGCTGTCCAGACTGAGAACAATAGGAAACCGCAAAAGCACTGTAGATTCAAAAGATTGAAATACTTTTTAAAGACTTGTTTTTCGTAACTAGTGCATATTTTAATGTATTAATACAGCATTCTCCCTATATTTAACTATATACGTACATTCGTATTATTATGTTTTGGTTTGAGGTATAACCATCACTATTGTAAATTTTAACTTTTTTATGTTTTCACTGATTATTCAGTTTCGAAAGTGATGCCAGCAGTAGGTCCAGGGACCTCCTGTCAGGGAAAGTGAACCTCCTTCAGGGAATTCCGATTCATTCGTCGGAGAATTTTTAAAATAAGAAACAATCCAATCTTTAGACCAATTTTAATTGTGAAATATTTTTTTTTTAAATTACAATTGTAGTACTTTCGTTTCGTAAAAATTCGCGAAATTATACGTTTACATTTTAATCAGAAACAACATGGCTAGGATAACGTAGATATTTGAAATATTTCAGGGAAGTGACAGGTCTCCTGGTTCCTTCGACCCTGGGTGCATTAGACCACTTCGCTCAACGTATCGTGCAGGGGCGTAGCCAGAAATTTTTCATGGGGGAGGTTACGACTACTACAACTCATATATATGTATACGTGTGTGTGATAATTTAGTGAAGAATATACATTTTGTATGGCAAAAAATTTCTCATGGGGGGGTTATGACCCCCCCTAACCCCTCCCCTTAGCTACGCCCCTGGTATCGTGTTTTCTCGACTTCACTGGATGGAGGCGTGTCTAGATCCTGCGATCACTTAATTCTGTGTCCTAGAATTCAGCTTTCATTTTGAGGGCGGAAACTCTCGTCTCGCTCTGCTTCAAAGCTACGCCCCCGTTACTTAGAAAAATCTATGTAGAGAAAGTTGTGAAAACTGTAAATTACAAGTTTTAGCTTGAACTCTTTTTAAATAATATAAAAAAATTTCAACAAATATGAAATATGGGATCTTTTTACTTTTACTTATTAAATTGTTCTTTTCATATTATCGAAACTCGACGAGCATGCCGGTATTAGATATTTACAAGATTCCTTTCAGGGGCGTGGCCAAGGGGTAGTCGATAAGGCTGCAGTCACCCCCGTAATAAGTGAACATAAGATATTGAGAAAAATACGTATTCGCAAATAAATTTTAAAGCTCCTCTACAGAAATTTGACGTTTGAAACCGAATATTCTTTTCGGATTCCCAGCCCCCTCCCCTCCCCTTCGACGTATGTTCTTCCAACAGGAAAGATTTTAAACTACAGTTATAAACTTCATTTTTATTTTCTTGTCTTTGTTTTTTAAAAATCAGTTTTATTTGAACATTTTTTTGCAAAAAAAAAAAAAAAAAAAAAAAAAAAAGGTGGGCCCCGTGCCCACATCTCTGAGCGAGAGAAAAAAAAAAAAAGACACGATACATCGATTTTTAATATTTGAACTCACCAGAAGTTAATGCTAGTACTCTTAAAAATAAAAAAATACACTTTTTTTCTCTAATGGTCAGATCTCACCGAGTCCTTAAAAAGTGCGGGTGAATGCTAGCAGCAGTTCTCCGCTGATGTTACAGACAGAGGTAGTAGATGTGTATGATGAATGTATCAGTAAGGTACATGTCTATGATGAATATATAAGAAATTAAAACAGAGGTTAATGTTTTTCGAACACCCTGAATATTTCTTTTTTTTTTTTTTTTTTTTTTGTATTTTTCACTTTAACTGATCAGTACACTTATATGTAAAAGACTTGTTTGAAAAGTGTGTAATATTTTACTATCTCCTTAACGGCTACGCCCCCGATCTCACACACAGTTTATTGGGACCCGCCTTCCATGAGAAAAACAAAGTTCCGTTCGACCTCTTAAATGGAAAATACTCACAAATATACCTTCCTGGAAAATGGAACAAATATTTAATGCAACAGGCGTACAATTTTTGCTTTTGCTGCCTTCTCATAACAACCTTGAAGGATACAGAATTCTTTTTGGGTGGGGCTAATAAAAAAAAAATTGATAATTAAAGTTAGGGACAAAGAAAAATCATAATTGAGATAGAATGAAAGCTTAGAATAAAGCGAAATGGTACCATTATGTATTGTAAATGATTTTATAGGAACTGATTCATATAAATATAAAAAAATGAACTCATTTGATTAAAAACAAGAGATATATTAAAAAGTTTTTTTTTAATAATAAAATGATCTTTTAAATCTAATTTTAAATTTGTTGTTCGATTGTTGCACAGCAATCCTGTAAACTTTTATTCTGAGTCTTGAGTATATATATATATATATATATATATATATATATATATATATATACAGTGAAACTCGTTTAAGAAGTTTTCCCGCTTAAAAAGTTCTTATTTATGGTTCCCAATTTTTTCCTATTCTTACAATGTTAAAATAACCCGTTTAAAAAGTTTCGCTCCAAACACTTTCCCGCTTAAAAAGTTTTTTTTTTTTTCACTTCGAAGTTCACTTTCTGAGCATTTTTTTTTCTTTCTTTCTTTTTTTTTTTTAATTGCTTCTTATTACTGTTCGTAAAAATCTATCTTTAGGACTGAAAATGATTGTATTGGCCAGTGAAATGCTAACAGTGGATGCAGCAAGTCTGTGAATGAACTGTCTAAGAGTTTTGATGTTGAGGTCTCTTCTAATGGCCGCGTTCTTTAGGAAGTGATGCCCATTATGGATTGTACGCAGAATTCCATTCTGCTTGCTTTCTAGTAGGTCAATTGAGGATCTTGCGGCATAAGCCCACACCGGTGTGGCGTACGTAGTAGTTGATCAGAAGCGCTTTGTTTTGCGGAGAGAGGTTCTTGTTTTTAATGATGGGGGCTAGCTTCCGGTAGGCCAGGGCCATCTTGGCTCTGGCGCTATCAATGTGAGGTCTCCAGGTGAGATTTCTGCCGGTGTTGACGCCAAGGTATTTAACCTGTCCTCAGCCAATTGGGGTGTTGTCGATCATAATCCTGGTCGGCTTATTCCGGTATGAGAGGTACATGGTCTGCACTTGGGAATGTTCAGGAGTAGCTTCAAGCCCCTGATCCAGCAATGTGTACCATTAGAATGTGGTCCAAAAAGAAACATAGGCAGACATCTTGAGTTTCTGGTATTAGGCTGCAAAAGCAAAATCCTATTTGTGATGAGTATTTTTATTGCATGTCACGTGTTACCGTATAATTAGTCATATAAAATATATTTATTTGTTAAATCGATACATTAATTTAGATAATTAGATTTTTAGTCTAAATTAATGTCTCTTTTCATATTCTTGTGGAATTATTTAGACTGATGAATTTTTTCTTTGAAATGCAATGTCTGTTACTATAAAAGTAACAGACATGAAATTCAAAGATTTAGAATATAAAAAATATCTGTAAACTTAAAATACAACATTATATGGACAAAAGGACTATACCTACATAGTACATCACTTTGCATTATCTTGTGTCGAACATAGGTGTACAAATTTCAAAGAAAATGTCTGGTAACAGACATGACAAATTTCATCAAGTCAGATAATGGAAAAGCGTTAAAACATAAATAAATAAATAAAAGGAAAAATGTATGTATAATATTCAAACAATGTTCAGATAAAGGTATGTTTTATATTATGGAAAAAACTACTTATTTTTTAAAAATTAAATTTTTGCCTTTTATATTTCCAAATGCCGGGGATCTAAGCCCGTCTGAAATATTTCAGGGAAGTGACAGGTCCCCTGGTTCCTTCGCCCCTGGGTGCATTAGACCACTTTGCTCAACGTATCGTGTTTATATGTTTTCTCGGCTTCAGTGGATGGAGGCGTGTCTAGATCCTGCGCCCACTTAATTCTGCGTCCTAGAATTCAGCATTCATTTTGAGGGCGGTAACTCTCGTCTCGCTCTGCTTCAAAGCTACTCCCCCGTTACTTAGAAAAATCTATGTAGAGAAAGTTGTGAAAACTGTAAATTACATGCTTTAGCTTGAACTCTTTTTAAATAATAGTAAAAAAATTTCAACAAATGTGAAATACGGGATTTTTTTATTTTTACTTATTAAATTGTGCTTTTCATTTTATCGAAACTCGACGAGCATGCAGATATTAGAGATTTACAAGATTCCTTTCAGGGGCGTACCCAGGGGGTGGTCGATAAGGCTGGAGCCACCCCCGTAATAAGCAGGGCCTGATTTCCGGGAGGGCATTCAGGGCAAGTGCCTGGGCCCCCTACCAAAAGGGGGCCCCCAAAATTGTTCTTTTAAGTTTAAAAATTCGTAAATTTTGAAAAAGTTTTCGAAGGGTCCCCAATGAAACTTTTGCCCAGGGCCCCGAACTCTGCAAATCGGTCCCTGGTAATAAGTGAACATAAGAAATTGAGAAAAATACCTCTTCGTGGATAAATTTTAAAGCTCCTCAAGAGAAATTTGACGTTCAGCCACGGAGCTGAACGGAATATTCTTTTCTGATTCCCCCTCCCCCTTCGACGTATGTTCTTCCAACAGGAAAGATTTTAAACTACATTTATAACTTCTTATTCATTTTCTTGTTTTTGTTTTTTAAAAATCAGTTTTATTTGAAAATTTTTATGCAAAAAAAAATAAATAAAAGAAGGTGGGGCCCATTCCCATATCTCTGAGCGAGGGAAAAAAAAAAAAAAAGACAGGATACATCCATTTTTAATATTTGAACTCACCAGAAGTTAATTCTTGTACTCTTAAATATAAAAAAGTACACCTAATCATCGTTCTGAATTATCATAATCCGATATACTTAAAAAGTGCGGGTGAATGCTAGTAGCATTTCTCCGCGGATGTTACAGACAGAGGTAGTAGATGTGTGTGATGAATATATAAGTCAAAGAGGATTTATTTATAAGAGTTTCTTCTTGGGGATTTAAAGGGCGCCCCCTATGCCGGTGCATGAACTAATAGTCAGGTCCTGAAGCGAGCTTGGCGCTGCTTGGCGCTTGGCGGTTCCATGCTCTCTGCTTTGGCGGCCGAGAAATCGGCGTCCTTCCTGACTTTCTGTGCTGTGCTGATGAAATCGGATTTGCAAGCGTAATCAATGATCAATCTTCGCACAAAGGTAAGTATCACTTAGGTATTATCGATTTCTTGATTTTGATTTTTGTTTGTAAATTGTTTGTAATTCTAATAAAAATTACTTTTCAGATATTTTGTTACTATATGGAGCTTTGAAGTTGATCACGTTGTACCTGTTATCGTAGAAGCCTGTATTTGTTTACTACAAGGAGTTAGATAGGTAAGTACTGCATAATATATACATAAACATATTATAATTATTTTGAGATGCATATTGACTTTTCAACTCAACTAAGCATATAACTGTGGCATTCCGATCAAAATTGAAATTGAATTTATTCTAATGCAATCGACTGTGTGAATGAAATCGGAATCAATTTTACTTCGTTTTGCATAACTCTAGTTTAACTTTCTGTGGAAATATTGCTACTATTGACAGATACAGTAAACATGTGTTACAATATTACTAGTATTAACTTGTTTTAATGTATTCTTGAGCAGTCTCTTGTATTATGATTTTTTGAAAATTTTTATGATATCATCTACGTATTGAACTCATTTAAAGTCATTTTTAAGTTGTGTGTCATCTTTTATTTATAAAATTTCTAGTACTATTTTTAATACCCCTTTTCTCTTTGTTTATACTAACTTATTTATGGATTGGAAATAAAATTCCAACTCAGCCCAGTTTACTTTTATAACAAACATGTATTTCGAATTTAAGAATATACATCATAAACTAGTTTTTAACAATAGAGAGTGCTATTTTCAGAAACCAATGTTCACACACGCAAGTAGTGAAATAGCTTGGGGCCCCCCAAAATTTACCGGCTTTAGGTATTAAAAAATTATATTTACTGCAATAATAACTCTTAAAAAAAGTTTCTTTGTAATATCTGTAACATAATTGTCCAACCCTAGACTGAGTTGGAGACTTATTTTCTTACTTTGATCTCTGTGGTAATGGTCTGTAAGACTTGTGGGTCAATAAACAGGGGTTGATTGAAGAATTTTTTTTCAAGGTCCCATTTTTAGAAAACTGTTTATTTTAGCGAAATTTATTATCTGTTTTTGTGAATATCAATGTCCATTTTTTGAATTTTTAAAAATCATTTTTTTCTTAAAATAATATATAAAACAAAAACCAAATTAAAATGTAGTGTGAAATAGCAAAGAAAGGTTGTTTTGATCGGGTGTATTTTTGAGAAAGGGTCAATTAGTGTGAAAATACTGCTATTCTACGCAAATAATGAAAAGGTAGCCGTATGGTTAATTTTGTCTTCAACCTTAAATTTCCATGGGGGGGGGGGGGTGCATGAGAAAAACCAAAGAGCAAGTAGTGATGCATGTTTTTAAAAAATCATCTTATTTATTCTCATTTTTACTCAAAAATATATCCACTTTTGCTTAAAATGTTCATTCAAACTTTACTGATAACATTATTTTGTATAAAATTCGACTAAATGTTCATTCTTAAGGATTAAAAAACAATGTATGCTGAAAAATGTGAGGAGGGGGGGGGCATGCCACCCTAAGTTAGCCTTTGTTGGGGGGCACTACGTTAAAAGGTTGAGAACCGCTGACTTACGTATTATCCTGCCAAACTATTTTTTCAACAAATCTGTTGTCAAACTGTTGTCAATCGTATTCAAAACCATTAATAATTTCATGTGCCCAGCATTTATCTTGGCAAAAAATTGCTCATCTTGGCAGACCGTCAGGATAATACGTAGTACCATAAATAATATAGTGTAGAAATGAATGATTTTTAACAATCATTAAATTTTACATCATTAAAAATAACCATCGTTTAGTGGGAATTTCTTATCACAATTGCTAGATTTCAACATGTACAGTTAATTATTTTATTGCTCTTGTTTGCGTGTAGCACCAGGTCTTGAATTTTTTTGAGAACACAAAACTGCCGCGCAATGATTTCGAAGGAAAGTAAAAACTTAAAACTTTCAACGTGTTCATGTTTGAATTAAAAATGTCGGCAAACATGTTCAACATATGCCGTGAGGACTGATAATATAAAAAAAACTGGAATTAAATTACGTTTTTCAAAAAGAAAATGTTCACAGGATTAAGTAACATGTGTCTTCGTTTCTGTTTTACCTCACACATAAAGTTGTAACAGTCCAACAGTGCTTTAAATCGTCTTTCACATGTAAGCAAGGTTAACAAAATTATATTTTAATGTTTGAATAGTTGCCACATTCGTCAGATTTAAGGGCAATAAGAAAAACCAACGTATACTCTTTTTAATTGATCACTCTGAACAATATTTATATTTTGCTTTATCGTACATATTTAAAATGAAACAAATGCATTTTTTCATTTCAAAATTTGACTGTTATAATTTTTTATTTTAATGTTTTTTTAATTGGGTACCATTTAATAGATTGCAAATGGTACAATTAACTATTAACTATATTTTATAAATTATTGTTGCAGAAAAATTGCTCTAATTGATATCCAGTACTGCATTCTCTCAACGTATCATTTGAATATTTTTCATGGAATCACAATGAAAGATTATTAACATAATGAATGTTAAATATTTTTAAAATGCGGCATTTTGTGAAATAAATAACCTAGAAAAAAATATACAAATTGAAAAACAGTCTCTTTTCCTGTTCCCTCGGCTACCAAGATTTATATTCGACATCCCCCCAAACTAGATTCAAAGCTCTATCTAACATTTCATCCTGGTTATATCCCTGGCATAAGTTGGTTTTCATCAACAAGATAATCATTTCGATTTTGAGTAGTGCAAAAGATCCACTCTTCATCAGCTGTGAAAAGTGCAGCCACCCACATAAGTTGGTTAAATAGCTTTTCTCTTCAAGCGGATGGCTGAGCATTTTACAAAGGGCTGCCTTTCGTACAACATAAATAAATAATCTTGCTCATATGTTGTATTTCAGTAATTCAGTGAAATCTTAATGTGTTTGAGTTTTTGCATCTTAATTTTATCTAACCACTGGCATTTTCTGCTCACTTTATATCAAATCATCTAAATTTGTTTTCAAAAGAAATGGTACATTACATAAAAATCAGAAACTTAAGACTGGAAAATAACCCAGTCAGTTGATATTTCTGACAGCTGAAAAAGGGTTAACTAAGTTCCTCAAGAAATGTATGTACTGACATGCCAAGTCTCAGGATTTTTGATTCTGTTTTGGGCGTTGGGTTTTTCTTCAATTTCTCGGGCTTTTATAAGAGTATTAAAAAATTGAAACTTCTTTCAATTTTCTTCATCAGGTTCACAAAATCAATTATATAAAATTAGATATTGCTTCTGATTTTATTGCTATAAGTTATCTTTATATAATTTTTAGGTTTGAGTAGTTCACCCACTATGCATTTTGATGGATGTTTCGCATTTTCCGATATTTCTTTGGCAAATAATTAAAATTGAATTTATTTAGATTGTACAATGTAGCACTATGCCATTACTTAAGTTTATATGAACTCACATCTCTCAAAAAATTCTTCATTTGAACCTTACCTCCATTTTCTTTTTCTGTATTACATTATATACTGCATATCAGAAAAAATTATGTGCTTTAACCTCAGTTGTTTGCAAAGTATTTAAGTGACAGATTTAGTGGCGTAGATCCAACAATTATATTAACTTGTCAAGATGCATATTCAGGGGTCGATCCAAAAAAAATTTCCAGGGTCCCATTTTTGCAAAAATCACTTATTCTTGTGAATTTCAACACTTATTTTTCTGAATTTTCCTCAATTTTAAAACAATTCACTTTCTTCTTAAAATTATTGATAACAGCAATTTGAAATGTAGGGTAAAATGCCAGTGAATGTTTGTTTTTAATGGTGGTGGTTAGATTGTATTTTTCTGAAGGGCCGTTTTAGTCAATTGCAATTTTGTGAAGGGACCCACATTTTAATCATTTGCATTTTTGTGTGGAGGGGCTGTTTTAGTCTATTGTGATTTGTGAAGAGACTGCAAAACGAACACAATTTTCATCTGCACAGACCCTTATATTTTACCCTTAAAAAAAAAAAAAAAAAAAACAGTTTTCTCTTAAAACACCAGGTTTCTCAACAGGACCCTTGTTAAAGGGGGGAAGAGTGGAGCCTTCCCCCCAATGTTTTTGTTTTTAGGTTATTCTAGCCTTTATTGAGATGTTATCAATGAATAAGTTGCTTTAGTTATTATTATTATATTATTATTATTATTTTTTTTTTTTTTAGGTTTCTTGCTGTTGAAGATGTCATACCAGATGTTGAAATGTTATAATAAATGGATGAAAGATTATGTGTATTAGCACAAATGCGGGCTACAATTCTTTTTCCACAAAACTACTTTAAAATATTTAGTATATTTTAATCATGTATTTATTTTATTTTTAATTTAAAAAATAAAAGATTTGCATGTATGCTTTTTGTTGTTTTGTATTACGTTTAGCTGACTTTATTCAATACAGTTTAGTATTTTATTAAAGCTTTTAGCTTAAAAAAATATTTTTTAAGAAAAACCTGCATGACAACATTAATTGATGTGCATCTATCGTTTTTAAGTTCACTCAGTCTAAAGGTAGGTACTTAAGTAAATGAGGTGGTAAGTAACATTTTGAAATGTAAATATTCATTTATTTAAGTAACACTTTTGCAGCTAAAATCAGAAAAAAAAAAAAAAAATCTGATTGGTGTTGACATATAATATTATATTATGTCAATTTAAAAAAAATACTTGGATAATTGAATATAATAACATGCTATCCCTGATATCAACAAGATAAAAAAGTTGTATACTTTTAAAAATTATCTTACATTTTAAGCTTTTTTTTTTTTTTTTTTTTTCGGTGGGAGAGGGGTATGTATACGGTTATTAAATAATTCCCTTTTTTATAGTCATTCAATGAATTCTTGCAGATTGTAATTTTTTGTGAAGTTCAACAATTTACAGAAATTGTGAGAAATGATTTGCTACTACAATATTTTTCGATTATTTAATGCTTTTTCTTGGGGGGTTCTTAAGTTCTGTACTCAGAAATACAGAGAAAACATTAGTTCTATTAATTTGTTCAATGGTCGCATTGTTAAATACTTCCATAATTGTTGTCTAAAATTAGGAAACTAAACAGTCTGAAGTTGTATTTATCCATTGCATTATTTCCATTAAGAGAAGATATTTAACAATTTTTATTATTTCTACATAAAGCATGAGTGTTGATAGAAATTCTATCAAACGAAGCATTTAATGCAGAAATAGCCAATTTAAATACAGTAAAAAAATAATAAAGGTTGCAATACATATGGATTATTTTCTTGGGAAAGTGGTGACACTCCATTTTATATTATATGGAGATATTTAAGGTTTTGTGAACTTCTAATTTCATTAACTGTGTAAGTGTATATTGGAAAAATAATGCATATTTTGAAGTCTCTCCCCCCCCCCCTTTCTTCCTTTTTTTTTTTTTTCCCCTTAGAGGTGAAAAGAGGATTGTGTACAGGTAAAAAGCTGATAAAAAAAATTGCATTCATTGTTATTTTCTGTCAAAAATTGACTTGCACTACTAAAAACAAAAAAAAAAAAAAACCTGGTTCATTTTATATAACATCTCCTCAACAAAAAACCAACCCATATAACCCTTAAACTCACCCCCACCAACACCTCCAAACTCCTAAAACCAAACCAAAACCCCATAATCAACTCTCAAAACAACCTTAACCAAAACAACACTACCCCCCAAATCCAACCAATAACACAACAAACACACAAACAATTTTTTATTTTTTTTACCACCACTACAATCCCAACCCAAACCCCCCACCCCCACCCCCACCCACTAACCTACACTCCCACAACACACAAACCCATACAAACCTACCCAACTAATTAATACCAACACAACCAAAAAACCCTTCTCCCCACTCATACCCTCTAAACTCCACCAACCACAACCTTATCCCCAAAATATCAATATACTCCCACCAAAAAAACACCCTCTCACTCCAAAATTCCCCCCCCCCTTTTTTTTTTCTCTACCACATACAAATTCAACCCACCCACCAAACACACATACTACAAAAACTAAATCATCCCACCCCCATCACTATCTCCAATCATCTCAATAACAAACACAATACACCTATCACATACCAACCATATAATCTACAAACCCCAACCACAAACAAACCCCCATCAAACAACACCCCCCACCAATAAAACCCTCCCCAAACCTTTTTCCCCCACCATAATTCACACCCCTCACCTACAATCCAAAACCCCACCATCTACCCCCAACCTCAACATACAAATCCAACACCCCCACCCCCAAAAAACCTTACTCTCACTACCATTCCCCAAAAAACACCACAAAACCACCACCCCACCCATACAACCATCACAACCCACAAACCTCCCCATCCAACCCAACCTCCCACCTTCTACACACCCCCAACATCAAACCACCACAACAAAACCACCACAACAAAAAAAACACAAAAAACCTAACACCCCCCACCCCACCACCACCCACACGCAAAAACCACCCAAACCATCACAATCAAAAACCCACACCACCAAAATTCCATAAATCAACACATCCTACAAATCCTCACCACCCAAACTTCACACACCACCCATCAACCCCCCACCACCCACACACTTTTCACCACACAACACAAAAACACCTCTCCCCTATCCACCCACACCCCCATTACAACCCTAATCCCCCCAACTAATCAACTCTTCCTACCATTCCCCAATCCCCACCACCCACTCTAACCCCACTAATATATCCAATAAATATAACTACCTTACCATCACCATCCCACCTCCACAACCACCCCCCCATCCCCCACCATCATCCACCAAAAACAACACCAAAAAACCCCAACAAACAACCATCACTAACCATACCCCCCCCCCCCCCCACCCACCAACACCCACACTTCTTCAACTCAAACTTTCCCTACCCACTCCCAACACCCACCTACAACAATCCCCCACAATTCCAACTACCCAAAACATCCCTCTACACCTCTAGATCTCCAGATAGTATGATACACCCCCAATCCTTCACCTTAACAACAATTCATTTTCACACCCCATATCTATTATCTATGATATAGAGTCCCCCTCAATAATCTCCATCCCAATTCCAAACCCCTCATCAACAAACCCATTTAAAGACCATCAAAAACCACTCCCATAACCAACACCCATACCACCACCTCCCACCAAACACCCCTTAACCAACCCAAAAAAACCAACCCCAACCCATAACAACATACCCCCCTAAACCCATCCACCCCCAATACACTCCCATACCCACACCATACGTGCACATCCCACCGCCCACTCTCTCACCAACACCAAACACAAAACATACATATACACATAAATACATATCCATCATACACAATCAAACCCCACACACACACCCCCCACCCACCCCCACATACACCCCACCCCCCCACCCCCCCCCCCAATAACCCCACCCCCCAACCCCCCCCCCAACCCCCCCACCCAACCACCCACTAAACACACCAACACCCCTACCCAACCCAAAACAAATCTACTTAACCTAACCCCCCCCCCCCCCAACCACTACAACCCACCAACTCCACCCACCCCCACAACACTCCCTAAAACCCTTTAACTCTCAACCCCAACACCCACTCTCCATCTTTACCTAACAACACCACCCCCATCCCCTCTCCAACAATATCAAAACCACCCCACACCAAACACAAACTCCCCCCACAAAAACATCAACTTTTATACCCCCAACTCCACACAACAATAACAACCCCAAAAACTCACCCCCCCACACACATCACCACACCTAACCCACAAACCAACAAACCACACCCACTAACCATCACAAACATCACTTCAAACCCCCACAAACCACCCACAAAACCAACAAAATACACACTCACTAAAATAACTCACAACCCAATATCACCTTCAAAACACTCCAAACCAAACACCAATAAACCATTACAACCATCACAACCACCTAAACCAAACAAACACAACATACATACAACCAACAACCTCATCAACCCCACCAAACACAAACCCAACAACAACCCAACACCAAACACACATAACATTACAAACACCCCAAACCCTACAACCACCTACTCCACCCACACACTCCAACCACACCCCATACATCCCACCAAACCATAATCAACTTTTAATCCCCCCAACCATCAAACCCCCCCACCCCAACTACATCAACCACCAATTAACCCATACTCACCCCTACCCCATATAAAAACAAACAAATAACTTCACAAAAACCCCCCACTCAACTCCAAAAACCCAACCTCCCATTCCCAAAACACCATAACAAACCATCAACCATAAACACCAAACCACAAACCAACCATATCTACCACACCCCCACAAACCACTTTCCCCAAACACAAAACTACTCACACACACACCCCACAATCCACATCCCATCCCCAAAACCACACAAACTACTACCACCAATATATCAACTCTCACCCTAACCAACAATCATCCAAAACTCAACTAAACCCACCTCTCACACCTCCAACCACCAACAATCATATAAACTCCACTCTCTCATACACTTCTTACCCCATAACTAACCACTCAATCTATACTAACCACACCACATAACAAAATAACAACAAATCCCACCCCACCAAACACCCAATCTCAAAATACTCCAAATCCACCCCATAACCCAACATTCCCATATTACTAACAAAAAAATCCATTCAAACCAAAAACCAAAACCATATCAAACCCTCCTCCACAAACCACACTCACTAATCCCCCCACTCCCACCCATCAATACACCAAATAAAACCCCTCACCCACAACACCAACACCTCAACCCATCACTACCCCACCTAATCAAAATACCCAAACTCACCTTCCCAAACAATACTAAATCAAAATAATACCCAACCACACCTATCTCAAACACCCACTCTAATCCCCCAAAAATACATCCTCCAACAAAATAAACCCAACTCAAACTCATCCATCATCCCCCTCATCAACCTCAACCCACAACACTACAACTCATATCCCCAAACCAACATACACTTAATACCCCTCACCTCAATACACTCCACTACCCTCTACCTCACAATCACACATCCCCTCAACATCAAACTCCCCACACTAAAACCACAAACCCCACATCAAAACTACCTATACACAAATCAACCCAACATACACATCTACCAAACAAACCACATCAATCAACATAACACCCATATCATCTAACCACTCAAAATAAACCCAACACCCCATCACTTACACCACCCAACAACTAAAACCCCCAAACCTAACCACATAAAACAACAATACTCCAACACTCCATCTACCTTCAACCCAACACCCCACAAATATTTCCATACTCCAACCCCTCAAATCACAACCACAAACCATAACCCCACCAAAAACTCATCAACACCCAACTTACTCAATCCCTCACACAACCTTACATCCCAACAACCTCCACCATTCTAATAACAATATTACTAAAAACCCATCAATACCCTACTAACCAATCATACCACTCACACAACCCCCACAACTACACTCCAAACACTCAAACACAACTAACCACCATAAAACCAACCTACAAATACACAAAAACTCCCATCAAACACACCCAACAAACCAACACCCCAACACCAACAAACCAACACAACATACCCCAACCAAACCCCTCACAAAACACACCCATACAACACCAAAACATCACCAACACACAAACCCTACTAACACCAAAACAACCCACAACAAACCAACACACTATCCACTAAACAACCAACCATCACCAAACCACACCAACACCACTCAACCACAACAACCCCCACCCAACACCACAACCAAAACCCACAAACACACTACCCAAACATAAACTACCTCAACAAACAACTCACACCACATCACACCACCACAAACTCAAAACAACCACCCCAAATACACCACAACCAAAACACCACCAACACACCAACACACAACAAACCAAACACACCCAAAACACAAATCACAACCCACATCACAAAACACCAACAAACACAACACCCATCAAACAAAACCACACAAACCACCCACAAACAACACCAACCAACCACAACACACCAAACCATACACCACACCCCCAACAACAAACACACCAAACACACACCCACAAAACCAACCACCACACCCAAACACAAAACCAACACAAACCCAAACCCACCCACAAATCCAACCACACCAAATACCACAAAACAACCACACCACAAACCAACAAACCCACCCAACACCCACAACACCCCACAACAAACCACCAACACCACACACACCACACCACAACAAAAACACCAACCCCCAACCACCCCACCCAACCACCACAACCCAACCAAACACAACCCACACCACCCACCACACAACAACCACAACCCCAAACCAACCCCACAACCACCCAAACAACACCACAAACCACCCCACAACCACCCCAACCACACCCACCAACCCCACACCACCCCACAACCCAACAACCACAACCCCACACAACCCACACCCCAACACAAAACCCACCACACAACCCAAACCCCACCCAACCCAACACACACCACACAACCACCCAAACCCACAACAAACCCACCACCAAACCCACAACACCACAACACCCCACCCCAACCCCAACAAAACCCACACCCACCCCAACCAAACCACACCCCACCAAACACCCACCCACAACACCAACCCCCACCACCCACCAACACAACCACCCCCACCAACACCCACCACCAACCCACCACCCAACACCACAACACCCCACACCCCACCCAACACCACCCACACCCCAACCACCCAACCCCACCCCAACCCACACAACCCCCACACCACAAACACCACCAAACCCACCACACACCACCCACCCCACCCCCCACAACCCCCCACCAACCCAACACCACCACCCACACCCAACCCAACCAAACCACCCCCACAACCCAACACCACCCCACCCACCACACCACACCCACCCCACCACCACCCCACCAACCCCAAAACACCCCACCCACCCCCCACCACCCACCCCCCCCCACACCAAACCCCACCCCACCACCAACACCCCCCACCCAACACACCACACCACCCACCAACCACCCACACACCACCCCCCCCAACACACCACCCAACCCAACACACACCCCCACCCACCCCACCCACCACCCAACACCCCCAACCCCCCACCACCCACCACACCAACCCCCCCACCACACCACCCAAACCCCCACCCCCCCCAACACCCCCCCACCACACCCACCCCACACAACCCCCCACCCCACCACCACACCCCACACCCACCAACACCCCACCCCAACCACACCACCCAACAACCCACCCCACCACCACACCCCACACCAACACCCAACCCCCACACCCCACCACACCCCCCACCCACACACCCAACCACCCCCCCCCCCACACCCCAACACCCCCACCCACACACCCCAACCCCCCCAACCCAACCCCCACACACCCCCCACCACCCACACCCCCCCCCCACCCACCCCACCCCCCCCACCCACCCACCCCCCCACCCCAACCACCCCCACACCCCAAAACCCACCACCCCACCCACCCCCCACCCCACCCACCCCCCACCCCCCCACACACCCCCACCCACCCCACCCACACCCACCCCCCCCCACCCCCCAACCCCCCCCCACCCCCCCACCCCCCCCCCCCCACCCCCACACCCCCCCCACCCACCCCCACCCACACCCCAACCACCCCCACACCCACCCCCCACAACCCCACAACACCCACCCCCCACCCCCCACCACCCCAACCCACCACACCCCCCCCCCCCCCCCCCCCAACCCCACCAACCCCCACCACCCCCCCCCCCCACACACCACCCCACCCCCCCACACACCCCA